>JAHXMU010000007.1:3420136-3443283 GCA_019455685.1 Philornis downsi
ATATGTGCCAAAATACAGAATTTCCAACATATTTTGTGTTAACTTATATATATATAAATATATATGCTTATATATTGACTTGTAAATAGGCATACGTTGTGTTAAATATATTCCATTTCTAAAGGGCATCATAGACAATTTAGAAAACACGGTACGAAGATTTGGCTTATTTATGACATGAAAACACGAAATATTTATATCTTTTAGTCTTAATATTTTACAAACCATAGCCAGACGTAGGTTTAAAATAATAGAGTACTACGTTTATGCTTTCATATTTGAATATATGTTTGTACCTACATATAGATACAGTTTGGGAATGACTACAGAATATAGAAACTAGAAAGTATTAGTTTAACCGTATTTTGATTTCAAGAAACAACAGTGCTTAATTCCAAATCTAAACAATTTAAGCAATTTTGTGGGAAAATTATATAATTATATTTTACTGTTATTAAACACAAACACGTCAACGGTCAAAATCTAGTGGTAAAATTGCAAAATGCTGACAGTATGTTTTTCCCTAGTGCAGAGATCGCATATTTTCCTTTTGTCGATTAGAACAACAAGGGAATATACATATAATTATGTACAAAGGCCACATTTGTCTCTTCAGTGCATTTTGTTAAGTCTTAAGTTGGTACTGTGTTCTTTTCAGTTCATATTTCTTTCACATTGCTTTCTGATGAAAATCTGTCATTATGCGGCATTGCCAGGGTTTCACATTGGTTTCCAACATTAAAATAGGAATGTCCTATGTTTTTAACTCTTAAAATGTTGGATATATATTTGTAAAATTTTAAAATTGTGTGGTATTACAATTCCATTTTACATGTTCACGAATGTAAACATGTAAGTTATTCCGATTTCAGTGTTGGAAACAAAAAAATTGGCGTTTCTCACGAAATTTAGGTTTGTAATTTCATGACCTTTTTTTATACGACAAAAATGCTGACTCTCTTCATCTCTTATTTCTGGATAAATGCGAAACGAAATTTTAAAATCGGTTCAAATAGTCTGCCATTAATTTTATCAAGTTGTTAAAATTTTGCGATCATGTAAGTTTAAACTAAAAAAAACAACAGCATTCTTAAAACTATTTAACAACCAGTATAGAAAGATCAGTCAGCAAACAAACAACGCCATTTTGAGTTGGTGCAAAAGTGTGAAGGTTTAATTTTTAAAATTTTACGAAGCATTATAATTCAATGTAATTGTCAGAAATTTAAATAATTGCAGTCTATGAATTAGGAATTGCAACGGAAAATTTAAATTTCGATAAATCGGCCAATCTGTGTGCGAGGTACCAGAAATGGCGTGGCAATGTCATTCATTTTCATTCCCAGAACGTACTTCTTCATACACATAAAAATTCAGTACAACTGATTGCTAGATATGAAGTTGAGAATATTGCGGTTAAGTCGGTAATTTGTACAAGAGGCACCAGAAGCTGCGTGGTCTTTAGATCAATTTTCCTCAAGATTTACAGAGAATTGTAAGTCAGTATATTAACCAAGAAGCTAATCTACCCCAGTCTACTGATTAAGAACTACAGAAAAAAAATTGAATTTTGAAAAATCGGCTATTTTAAAAAACAACGGAGCCGTAGGCAAAGACGGTATTAAACCCATAATTTTGAAAAATATGAGCAATTTGCTTTTGAGTTTCTTGACGAATATATTTAACTGGGGTTTACGAAATGGACATTTTCCTATAGCTTTCAAAAATGCGAAAACTATCCCAGTTCTCAAGTCATATATAGGTATAAGCATGATAAACACCATCGATAAGATCTTCGAGAAGATTATATTGGCCAGATTAAACGATTTTGCATATCAAAACGATGTAATACATAAACATCAATTCGGTTTCAGAAGAGGTCATTCAACAATTCACCAATTAAAAAGAGCACAGAAATTAATACTGGAGAACAAGCGAGGTAGAAAAAGTGCGGGAGTAATTTTGCTAGACATTGAAAAGGCGTTTGATTACATTTGGCATGATGGAATCATCTTCAAGTTAAATGATTCAAATTCCCGATCTACCTGCAAAAAATTGTCAAGAGCTTTTTATATATAATATATTTATAATAATATTTACAAAAGAGGAGATTCTTCATATCAGTTGTTTTGTTACTCTCTGGCAAAACAAAATTACAAATGGATCTGGAGTGTTTTAATATTTCAGTTTCGGCTTATGGCTTTGAATCTTCAATCGACACCTCTTTAGTATTCTTCGGCGCCTTCACCTATATTACATGTATTACATTATATACATATATACTAGTATATATTACATTTACATATAGTTTTTTACATACAGTATTTTCTGTACATATTAACGAGGGAGTATCGACTTTGAGAGCAATTCCTGCTGGAGTTCCGTAAGGACTCCAACACTCTGTTCGATTTTCACCTCCGATTTCAAAGCTAACAAGAACCAATCAATAGCATTTTATACCGACGACTCTGCTATTATAACTAGCGGAAAAGTGTCCAATGCAATAACTAAAAGAACAAACATTACTGTCAGCTCAAAAGTACTTTGAGCACTGGAAAATTGAAATTAACCACAATAAATCACATGTAATAATATTTTCTTTTAACAAATCACCCAAGAGGATCCTAAGTTCTTAATACTACCATAAGCCTACAAGTTTCAGTGCAGTACTTAGGCATATATTTTGATATACTCGTAAAATGTAACTTTATTAAACATATTAATTATTATATGTGCAAAAACGATTGGATGTGGAACAGCATTATTTCGATTGTTAAATAAAAAATCTAAATTAAACTGTAAAAATAAAACGCTTATTTACAATATGTGCGTAAGACCGATAATGACGTATGAATGTCAAATTTGGTATCCAAATACTGCAAAGACAAACCTCAAAAAACTACAAATTATTTAAAATAAAAACCTGAAGATAATACATCGGAGATACTCTACTAATAAATTACATGATAACTACAATCACAAAATGCTCGTTATCGTATTCCAAGAATTAACACAAGGATTTGAAGATAATTGCAGATTTTCACACTTTGCAGAAATAAGAAATTTATACAATTAATTATATTTTTCAACTTCTTCTCGGAAGTTCTATCAATATATTCTATTAAAATTTCTGTAAATATTAAAAGGTTTTTTCCTATCTTTTTACATTAAAATGTTGTAAAAGCTACATTTAGGAGCTTTCCTGTATACTTTAGTGATATTTGCTGCAACACATTACGTATTTTTTACCTGCTGTGATGATAGTAAATAAATAATAAAAAAAAAACTATGTTTCCATTTCCCTTATCATACCTTACTTTCGCAAAATTTAGTACAAACAGGTAAGAAATCTAAGAATATATGGACTAAATGAGCCACTTGCATGAGAGGTGCCAGAAGGGGAGTGGTGTATAAACAAATGCAATAAAATCTATGATTGTGGACTTACAGGAGTAAAAAACTGAATTTCTAAAATTCGGTCAATTTTTATGGGGCGTAACAACTTTTGATAAGTTAAGTAAAAATTTGCGATCGGTATCGTTTCTACCAGCCAGCTAGCTTGCAAACCAAACAGGCAAACATCGCTCAATCGACTTCAAAAGTTATGAAACACGTTTGGTCGAAAGATTGATACTTTAGAAGCTTCTTTCTGTGCGTTAGATTTTTGGCCTATACCTTCATTTCCGCGGGTGTAGGTATACAAATCAAATTTGACAATTCAAGTTTATTTCTTAAGTGAAAGGTTTGCATTTGTGATCGTCATTATGGATCGTTTAACAACCAAAGAACGTGTACAAATAGTTAAAACTTACTGCAAAAATGGTGATTCAAATGCAGGCACTTTTCGTGCATTACAACCTACTGCGCATGGAATTGGCAAGATTATAAAGCAATTTGAAGAGACTGGAAGCGTTACAGATGTGGTCAGGCCTGTGCATCACGGCAATGAAGGCACTGCCGAAAATATCGTTAGTGAAAGTGTGACATATAGCCCGAATTTCAATTCATTGCTATGACCATATTAAAACCAAGTTTTTAGTCCTGCAATTGAAGATTGTGAACTGAACGATATGTGGTTTCAACAAGATGGTACCACGAGCCATACAATACGACCGATTTTCAATTTATTGCGTGAGAAGTTTTCATATAGCGTAATTTCACATTTTGACGATGTCAATTGGCCACCAATATCATGAGAATTGACGTCGTTAGACTCTTTTTTGTCGGGCTACGTCAAAGACCGTATTTAGGCGGATAATCCCCAAACGTTGTAGCATTTGAAAACCAATATTCGTCAAGTTATCGCCGAGATATTGCCCGATATGTGCGAAAAAGTATCCGAAAGCTACTTCAAAAAGATCCACTGCTGCAATCAATCCAGAGGCGGTCATTTAAATGACATTGTATTTCGTACATAATAGCAAGATCCAAGCATTATAATGAAATCGAAAAATGGATAACCCGGTAGTTTTTGTAATAAATTACGTCCCCATTTCACAAACCTGTAACGAACGCCCCAAGAGGATTTCTGCATTTGTACAGGGTGACTGATCAATGTTTACCCCAGGATGTTGTTGAAAGTTGTTGGGAGAATTGTTTTTTCCAGAATTATTTCTAAATGGTATCTCATTAAAATCTATGTGGTTTCAATAATTTGATGCAACCTGTCCCATTATCGGGCTTGTTATGGTAGAATTGCAATAAAATGATTTCGAAAAATTTCGCATTCCATTGGCAGGCTGCTGAATTTACCGCACTAGATTTCTTGTACGGTTTATTGCACATAGTAAGTTTACAACAAAAAAAAAACAATAAAATTAAATCATTTAAAGTAATGCAATCGAATAATAAACAAGGAAAATGTTGCATCAAATATCAAATCAAATAATTAATTAAAACGTATTATTTTTTTAATGAATTACAAAATAATAATTTATATGAATTAAAAAGAAATTGTTTGAGTTTTTAAATACAGCAGCATTTATCGGCCACCCTGTAAATTCGTTTGTTAAAGAAAAAAGATTAAAAATATTTATCAATAGTTTCTGGGAGGTGGCTTGTTATGTTAGCTCAGATTAAAAGTTTTTGGCTTAAAAAAGATAGATTGTGAATTAAAAAAATTAAAGTTCCAAGTAACCGATGCGTTCGCGTTGGAATTACTAACAATTTTTATTTTTATTTTTGTATATAATTTCTCCTTATATCTATACATTTTAGGCAACATTATTATATGTACACTGGTTGAATTTGCATAAAAGGCGCTGATTTATAATAAAACCAAATATAAATTTTATCATGTTAAAAAAATAATAAATTTTAAAAACATAATAAAATACTGGTATCGATTTTATTATTATTTCATTTTTACCACCCAAAGAGGGATTTTAACTGAAGATAATCTGGTAAGCAGTCGGACATGCTAGGAGTAGTAGTAGGGAAATAGGTACAGAATTTCAAATTGAAAACAAAAATTAATTTACTTGGTTTTATTTAAGGTACACTAAAATTCTAAAAATTAAATAATGATTGTCACCGAGACGTTATCTGAAATAAGGACCTGTTCACAGATTGCAATCCGAAAGTGCCAGTTCTGATTACTGACCGGCGTTCTGCCAAAAAAAAAAAAAAAAAAAAAAAAAAAAACATCAACGTTTACAAATAATTAATAATAATTAATCCAATTATAATTGGAATTTCATCAGCTAATCATGATTAATTTTACCGAAATTTAGACCAACGGATTGCACATGTCCTTTTCATGAGGAAAAAATGAATGAGACATTATCTGCTCGTGAAAACAAATTTAACGGCATTACCAGCTATTCTTGTATTGATTTCCAATACTGAAATCGGAACAGCTGACATTTTAACGTTGTAATATGTTCGGTAATATATTTGTAGAATTGTTAAGTTGCGTCTTTCTTTAATACTATTTAATTTTCAAGTTTATAAATATATTACCGATAATATTTCGACTTAAAAATGTACATTAATTCGACTTCAGTGTTGGAAATCAACAAAAAGAGATTGCCTCGTGGAAAAACAGTACTGGTGGGAAAATTTTGATTCATGTTCCACAACCATTTTTTTTATATAGAGTTCCACCGTAAAAATCAGCATAATATCAGCGTTTATTAAGTAAAGTTAGCGGGGGAAACACAAAACAAAATAAAAATTTTCTAACACTAATCGGAAAACAGCAGATGGAAACGACAATTTGCACCTATTAAGCTTTACTTCATTAAATTATTAAAATGTCTTAAAGCTTTATTTTAACAATAAAATTAAAACAGAAAAAGGCACAATTTCAACATTTTACAAACAAAATGTAAAGTAACGTAAGCTTTCGACTTCATTGTTCAAAGTCACTGCTTGATTTTCAACAGACTTTTCCTCGTAAAAATAACATAGCATCATTCTTAAAGGCTGATTCAGACGCACAGATATGTATATCGACGAATTTATTTGGTAGAAGTCTCATCAATAATAAATTGCTTTAACAATTTTATCTGCTGGCAACTATTTATAGCTAGACCCTTCTCGTAGCCTAAGGGGCTGACACACTAACAGAATGGCCAGTTATCCCTCTTTGTGGATAATTCGGTTAAATTTTAATACTAAACATTTGCAAATTTTTTCAAATGTGGTTAAATCCGCAGACATTTTTCGTACTGAGAAGCCATTTAAAAAAACTGTTTGTATGACGAACCGTATTGTAACATGTTTTGGAAATACAACACTGTCAACTTTTTTTATCTTAAAACATCTTATCTTAACATTTGTTTGATTTTGATGCAAAAAAAAAAATTAACAAATTGAATATAATTGTTTTCATATTTATAAGGCCACTCAGAAATTTGCTTTATTTATGTAACGGTAAATTTTTTTCTTGTTGTTAAACTTGTTCATAAACTGCACAGGAGCCATAGCCTCATTCAACATTTTTTAAGAGCTCCTGACGCTTATGGATCTAATTAACGCTCAGGAAGGAAAAAATACTTTTTAACCCCGATGAGCGAAAATTATTACATCGGAAAGTTTACCGACTTGCAAGCTGTTATGGGAAAATGTCAGTCGCACCACCGTTTGGCGGACATTATAGAATTGACATTTTATAAGAAACGAACGCAAACTTGCCCGTATGGCTTTTGGGCGTAAAAATATGAATACACAATGGTCATCCATAAGCCACACAAAATTATTAACTGATTTGTTTTTATTGTAAACGTAATTGTAGGTAATTTTTTCGGATGAAAAAAAGGAATTTAGATAGTCCTGACGGTTTTCGCCGTTATTGGCATAATTTTTTTCTGAAAACTCTCATAGAAATTAACCCGGATCAGTAATATGGTAAGCAAATTTTCTTGTAGACGAAATAAGATAATAAACAAACATCAACTTTCAAATGATTAACAAAAAATATTTAAATGTAACAGGAACGCGATTTCTTAAAAGGTTTGCAGCTTGACTTAAGAACAAAATGCGATAAAAACTCGGTAATCCAAAAGCTTAAGACGTTTTGAGCTGCAATACCAACACAGTACTAAGTAAATTCAATATTTCAATTGAATCCTGCCCCTTTTTTGTTAATTGTATTTCATTTATTATAATAAAAAAAAAGTGTACAATTGCTCATCAGACTGATGCGAAATTAAATAATTTCGAGTCAAAATGGCGAGTGAACGGTCATACTAGTGCTGACTGTCAAATAATCAGGATCCGTTGAATGCTGATAGTTGTTTCTTTACGACTACGAGACTGTTAATATTTGTGTAAAATTTAGAATATACAAAAAAACGGTGGCATTTTATGAATTCTATAATTACGAATAAAGATAGATACAATAGAATCTTTCACATCGTAGAAACTTTTCAATTTTTCACATTCGGCTGGAATGGGCAATCACTACTGCACACAATATGAATTTTTAATACAATACTACGTGTTATTACATCACTGCACAAATGAGGACAAATAGAAAGAAAAAACAATAGCACTTGCTTGTGGTTTTTAATTTAATATGCATATATAAATTTGAAATACATTTTGATTTGCTTCGACTGAATTTATTTGATTTCAAAATGTCATAAATGTTATGCAAATTCTGTTATGCAAAATCAGAACTTTTTTATTTTGTTGCCAAAACAAACACAAAAAATGGTTTGCAAATAAATGCCTATTAAAATAAAGTCAGCTTTTTTGCAACAACCAGAATCGCACACCTGAACGACTTTTAGTTCATTCGGGATTTCAGACTCTCGCTAGAACCTCAAAAATTTAACAAAGTGTATACATTATGTTATGATAAATGTCATCATTTTTCTTCAGCCTGGCAACATACTCGTCTTGTGAACTTTTTTTCTACTTGGCAATATTCTGAAATTCAATTTAGTGAGAGATACTGTAACACTTTCAGACTCCAAAAAGTACGAGTACTTTTTAGCAAATTTCAATGGCAATAGGCAGGGATTGCTGATGCAGTTCTTAACTAAGTTTTTTAGGATCATAACTATATTACATTTTGACATCAAATACTTGTATGTCAAATATTTACGTATCTTTTGTGTTTAATGAATCGTTCTATGGTACAATTTGCAAAGAAGCAAAACAAATCAATTAAAATAACAAGACTGCTAATAACAACTTATTTAAGCTTAAATCTTGTTTAAACACAACATCCCAAAAAAAAAAACACACACACACATTTACGGGGTAAAACACGTAAATTTAAGAAAAAAAAGTAAAATGAAAAAAATTGGTGAGTTACAACGCTATTTTTTCTTTTAAAATAACATTAAGAAAAATATTAAGAAAATAAACAATTTCTAAATTTAAAATGTTTGGCTATACAATACATATACATTATACAATATATACAATACAATACATTAGGTGAATAAAAAAATAAAAACTAAAAAAATACTAACAGAAGTTAAAATTCATGAAGTATTTAAAATTTCTGGGCACATATGATTCCCTTCTTTTGGAATTAAGACCTAACCAATTAAAATGGGAATTACTTCCTCGGGAACTGAGTCTTGATATTTGTTTTCAAAGAGCGGATTCAACTGTGCAAACCGCGTAATTTCCATTTTAATGATGTGCACTTTATTACATGTGATGAAGTTTAAAATATACAATTGGTGGACCGTTTTAAGAATTTGTAAATGTTGCGATACTCACCAAAAAAGTTAAATCATTTTTTGCAGCGAGTTTTAAAATATGCTAGTGGAAGCAACATTTTTTTAGTAACTTTTTTTCGAATTTGTTGAGAGAAAATAAACCTTTTGACGAAAAAAAATGGATCTAATTTGACAAAAATAATTCATTTGATATCCTGAAAGTTTCCCCTTCATTTGATTCCGCGGTTTATTTTTGGTCTATTTGGACGTATTTTTAAAATTTGGGGGCGCTTAAGGTGGGAATACACGACATGTATTTTACATATCGCATGTCACTTTTTTGACCCGTCTGTTTATCGTGTGTCCGTCAAAATTATGAAAAAAACGCGGCGTTCAATTTTATGTGTCCAAACGTACATGTGTAAACCACATAATATTGTCATTAACAGCTGATGTTGTTATGATACAAAAAAACATTTTTTTTAAAAGCAATCATTAATACTTTTATTTATACTGTTAATAAATTACTTACTTTTGCGTTTTGTCTATTCATTTTAAATTATTTTTATTTTATTTTTTTTTTTGTAGTCGTTGAACACTTGACGCTTTGTTGTTTATAATAAAACAGCTGACGGCGATACGGTTTACGTACAAAAATAGAGCACGCTCTATTTCAAAAATTGCCATATGTATTGCATATGGCATGGTGCATATGGCATGTTTGACAGGGGCTACACAGCATGCATAATTTTTTGGTATGTAAAAGTGACATGCGATATGTAAAATACATGTCGTGTATTCCCACCTTTATTTTACAATTTTTTCTTATTTTTACATTTTTTCCTATTTTTACATATTCTATCGCATGGAAAAAAACTTTTTTGGTCAGTTGTGCTAAACTTGATGTTCCCTTATTTATTTCCCAGAATTTTTAAAAATACAGCTTGGGACAAAAAGAGTATGTTAATAATTTTCCCTGATTAATAAAATTTACCAAATCTCTGGATTTGCAGTCAAATGCTTCTACTACTATTTTTGGCAACTCTGCCGCTAAGAATGTTGCCATGATAGAATGGCTACGAAAGAAAACGTCAAAATTCCTACATCCAATAAGAATTTCATTTGAAAAGCTAAAAGCAAACTGAACACCAGAACTCTGAGAATCTTTATTGTCGTTAACCATTGGAATTTACTTAAATTTTTTACTTAAACTTTATGAATTGATTAAAGTCTCCACTACGATTACCAATCAACGAATCTTCTCTGCAAGATACCCTGAGTGAGCGTGAAGATTATCACCAAAAAAATTCGTGCCTACAGACACCCACAGCCTGCAGAAGCGGTGGACGGACGCCCTAAAGTGTAGAAAACTAACCACACCGGACTCCCAAAGCTGACGGTGCACAGAACAATTACCTAAGGAGCCGCTCTTACGAAGACCACTACTCGAAATCCACAAGTGTTCAACTGCAACAAGCGAAAATCGGAAATATTCCAAGGATCGTGTTTAAGTTTATAAACAACAAAGCCTTCTGAATCATTCATTGGCGGAACAACAGCATAAACAGCGGGCAGCAGTCGAAGCATTGTTAATTATTATGGAAAAAGCATCAGCGAAACAAAATGAAAAGTAAGTATAAAGAACAGCTGACATAAAGTACCAAAAAGGGTATTGTTTTCACACAAACATGTCCGGGAGCGGGACGGCTGGTGGAAGTTCTTGTCTGCCTACCGAACGGCTGAAAGGACGGACGTGCCGCAGTTAGTCCATTTGCCTGTCGAGGCGTTGGGCAATTAGCCAACTTTAGTTTGAGGCCTCTGTGCCCAGTTTCTACAATCTCACACACAACGATCACAGAAAGTTGTCTTCTTTTTCATCTCTCTGCAAAAACTAGTATGTTAGGTTATGTTCTATCTCAGTGTGTTTTGAAGCGAATTTGGGTCTACGTTGACAGTGGACCAGTGCGTGACGTTTGTGAATCGAAAATATTTGGCGATGTTATCCTTGTATTAATGGAGC
The DNA here is from genome assembly GCA_019455685.1 of Philornis downsi. Taxonomy (NCBI): domain Eukaryota; kingdom Metazoa; phylum Arthropoda; class Insecta; order Diptera; family Muscidae; genus Philornis; species Philornis downsi. The sequence continues at coordinate 3,431,279 of JAHXMU010000007.1, forward strand.
TGCAATAACCATTATTATGTCAGTTGCGTGTTTAAATGCCCTTTTGCAAATGCGTCCATTTTGATGTCAAACCTGTTGAATAACGTGCTCCTTCATAGAGTGCTTGTGCGGCGACATTGGAAGCAAAAATAATACCTCCCAATGGGCAACAACTCGTTCATTTCAATTTAATTTCTTTGAAACATGTTTCTAATAATCACGTTTCTAATGATGACAAAGGATGAAGCATTTTCATTTGTAGAGTGATATATGTTAATGAGATCGTTTTTTATATAAAATACTTTTTCTAAGACAGATAAAGCTTAATTCCACATCGGATGACCATTGGCGGCGAACCGTTTGTTATTCTGCTTGCAGAGAGCAGTATCCTTTTGAAGAAATGCTAGATATTCCCAAATAAGAAGTAGCGTCACATTTAACATGCGCAAAACCGCGTTTCAAACCATGATGCTAGCTTGTCTTGCACAAAGAGGGCCATATCTATCAAATAACAGGATTGCGTTAAGCGTTTATTAAAGTAGGGTATCCTGGGAGACACACTATAACGAAAAATGTCTGAGAAGCGTCCTTAGCAGCAATAGTATTCTGTATATGTATACAAATCATTCAATGTCGAATGATATTGATTAGGACAGAAATAAGATTAAACAGTACTGCAAATCATGAGAATCTTTGTGTTGCTTTGAATCAATTGCTTGTTCCGCCTTTGAACCGCTGGTTGGCTTATTGATTTGGTTTTTTTAACCCACCTAAACCAAAAGAGATTTCAAATTAGAACCCAAATCGTTCAATATCAGTAAGAAACAAATTAAGGGTAATCATCGCTTTGACGAATTAAACCATATACAACGTTTTTGTGCCTCTATCCAAATTCATATTTAAAAACTGTACTGCACTTCACTTTTTTAAGAAAGTTGTAAAAAGGGTATATCGTCAGTAACGTTTTTTTTTGTTATAAATACATTTTATCTTCCAGTCAATTATAGGTTGATGCATTGGTTGGTTGTATATATTTTGACACCGTAAGCTAAAATATTTTGACTGTCTCGTTATTGTAAGAAATCCGTTTAAAAATCTATGAAACCGCCGATTATGCCAAGACTCATACATTGAGATAACAATAACTTCTTACTTTTGAGAAACTACTTATTTCGAGTTCTTAAACTCCCTCAGAAATGTGCTTGCGTCACAAGGCCTCACACCTTTTATTCTAACTTGATACTTCGATTCGCAAGAAATTATTTCCATCTTACTTCCATTCATGGAAATACATATTTCTGCAACAGATTGAATTCCTTTTTTTAGCCCGTAACATTAAGAAGAGGGCGTACCGATTTTATCATTACTTCGTTCGATAGAGGCTGCACCGTTTGTGTTAGGAAGCGGTACTTTTGTACAAAAAAAACCTTATAGCTATAGGCAGGCTAAATTCGAAATTGGATAAAATCGGTCTCGTTAGGAAAAAACTTGTACTTAAAAGTATTGAACCAATCTCCAAAAATGGATAATTGGCAGTTTTTTTTCCAACAATTCTACTATTTATTCGCTAACTAAAAACAGTGAATATAATAATGAATATAATTCACTATTACAGAAAAGATCAACCACAATTCACACACTTATTTAAGAGACTACCTTAATTGTGAACATAGTTATAAAAAGATGTTAAAAAGTATAGATTTTCGCTTGGAATACGGACAATAAAAATATATTATTTATGCGGCATATCGTTCACAATTCCACGTGTCGCAGCTATCACGAGTGGGCTATATGAATCCAGTAGGGCTATATCGATACCATACAGATGGATTTTTTCAAACAATTCTGTTTGCTTAGCAACGTTACTGTAAATTATTCGGCTCGCGAAGGACCAATGTTTGCACCACAACGTGAATTTGAAACCTTATTGAACAAAGGTTTGCAAGGTCTGTTCCGCTCAATGAATTTGTCAAACAAAGGCTGAAGAGAAGAGCGAAGCATGGTGACAACTCGTCACTCGCTGTTTGATATCTACTGCAATTAAGTGCAAGCAAGGCGAAACAAAGTTGCAAAGTAGTAGATCCTTAGGACTATTTGAAGGAATAAGGTTACCGAGGAAGAGAAATGCGGTAAATGCTGGAGAAACAGCCACTTTGAATGCAAACAATCACTGGTGCGTTAATTAAAAGTTGGAGACATTATCGCTGAGACAGAAATTATTCATGGTAAAAATTGTTAGAGAAAAAAGGTCATTCCAATAACAGAAGATAAAATCAAGAAAATTCGAAACATTTTCAATCACATCCTTATGACATTGACAATTTATTCAGTGATGTACCTGCACACACAATCTTTATTGTGTATGTTACACTTTATGCAACAAAAATTCACAAAAAATCAGAAACGCGCTGAAGGATCTGCAAAGCCCTGTTTAAATATGGCATACCTGACTACCAAGGACACTTCACTTCAGTTGGACGTCAGGTAATACCTATCAATGGTCCCTTAGCGCGACGGTCAATCTTAGTTTGTCTTCTCTTTTGTGGCCCAGCAGTGACCTTGTCTTATTTCGGTCAAGCCAACGTTGTACAAAGTATGTAAATTTGTTGATTTTACAGTTTCTACAGGATACTTTGCAATTTTATGTCAACAAATGTCTACATCATGTGGATTGTATGACATGCCGACTTTTTCATATAAAGGAAAAATTACATTTTCTAGATTTCAAATTTCTCCATCAACAATTTTTATAGTTTCCACAAACGAGTAATACACCATTTGATGTTTTTACTCTTTCTCTGTAATTTCTAATTGTTTTTTTTTTTTTGCAGTAACCCATGTTTTTGTCTTTATAATTCGTGATAAAATCAAAAAGAAAACTACTTAACTGCACCTTTTCTGATTAATGTTTCACGTACAAGTAACCGCTAAACAGCTAACAGCTAAAATTGCACACATTAAATACCGGATAAATCTAAGAGGCTAAGGACAAATCGACCGTTTAGAACAAAAAAAAAAAAAAAAAAAAAAAAAAAAAATTCGACAATATCTAAACGCAATTCACAGTAAGTCATAATTCTGGGAGCGTTAATTCTGGGAGCTGCATTGGGTTGATCACTGAATAATATGTAAAGAGATTGCAACAAATATGAATTGTGGAAGTATCGCCTATTTAATTATCATTAAATTAGCCATGCTGCGGTTGAATTAAACTTATGCTTTTTCCATTTCAAATGGCAAATTTGGAATATCAATTGATATGTTTTTTGAATCTCAATTGGTGTACTTCGAATTTCAATTGATGTGTTTTGAATTTAAATTGATACGTTTTGAATTTCAAATGAAACTTGAGTCGTAATTACAAAATACTGCACAACGTACGCCGACTTTCGACTATTTTCCTTTTCACCTCCCACCTCACTCTAGCCAGATAGTTAATTTCGTTGGCATTAAATGATTCACTTTTGATATGTGAGTAAATACTCGTAAAAGAAATTGCGCTGAATCCCATGTATGGGATATAGCAGAGCTTCCTGTATTCAGTGAGTTTATCTATTTTTAAACTCACTGAAAGGGAGCTTTTGTTATTGTTTAATGGAAATACCGACATTTAATTTTGAGAATCTTTTGCTAGACTTATCTGTTGTTCGACAAATCGAAATTTCCGTTAGCAGCACAATGTGATTGCCGTTAAAAAAAAAAATGAATGGGTTTATCGAAGATTGAATCAGGATCATAGGATTTAATTTTTTCTTCTAATTCATTTAAATATATTATCATAAAATCCTGCAACTTATTCATTTTCTCAGTTATGTAATGTACGACTATACACGGACCAAACATCGAATTTTCAGTCACTTACAGCCGCTTGTAGTTTTCACTTTTATATATTTACTCCATACAAATTACTGGTCAGTTCAGTCGTAGGATTCTATAAATTATGCAAGCGATGTAAATCCCAATTAAAGTTGTAATTCTGTATATTAGGACGAAAAACATACAAAATGGAATGTTCTAATAAATAGACTTTCATTGTAAATCATATTTTTCTGCTATTAAGAGACACAATAATTTTAAAACATTAGTGTTGTACAATTTCATAATGCACTTGTTATTGAATTATAGAGAAAATATATTGTAATATTGTAATTTAATCAAATCGGCCTTAGGGCTTAAAATTGAAATCCTGAATAAAAATAAATTAAATTAAATTGAATTCAGTATAATCGCGGCTTGTGGACTTTTTGTAGGAAAAAAATGGAAAAGTCGAAATCCACATTTGTGTTTTAAAAAATTCGAAAAGTAGACTTTTATTAGCAACTTTTACTAGTTCTTTTTTTTGTCAGATCGACTAATTATAACTTTTTGTAAAATATAAGAGATTTTTCTGGAGTGTCAACCTAGAAATGGAATAGCATCAATAACAGTCTATAGATGTAAGAAATCAGTTTTTAAAACTAAATTCTAAGCTTGCTACATTCGAGATTTTCAGTACAATTTCTACTATTTCTATCAATCTAATTAATCCATTCATCAATCCAATTTTGTGTTGATTTCAATCCCTTAAAATTTTACTCTGTATTCAAAAATTTAATTATCGCCAATAATGAAGCAAACTATAACATATTTGCGTTTATAAATTATAGAGGAAACATTGATTTTTACATAGCCAGTCTAAACTAAAATTTTATTCAACTTATTAAATAATATTCTATTTTATTACACAAAACATAAAATGACTTTGAAAAAGTCGAAAATGGACTTCTTATTCTATAGCCGGAGTATATATATATGATGCCTGCATCTTCCTAAATGCCATTAATGATCTTGATCATTAGGAACTTTACCAATATTAATTAAACGTGACTATTGTGAGAAACTAGATATATTTCTTATAAATGTGGTATGATATTGCACTGACATATGATTATGAGGATCAGAGGTTACGTTATTAATAGCGTCGACATTCTCGATATTCAGATTTTCTTTTATAAATAAATTAGTGATGTTTCCGCAGCTAGTTATATTCTTGCAACCGAATGTCCTATAGGAAGTGGAAAATGTGCAATTTTTTGCAATGTCGCATTCCTGCTATATCGCAACTTTGACTTCAAGTAAAAAATGTATATGAATGAACTTTATTATGAGTGAATGAATGAACTTTTACAACACAATTTCAATTTCGATTCTATGTAATAGTTCTGTCTGTAACTCTTTGAATGAGTCCGATGTTCAGCCAAATTTTCCGATAATTGTTTCTCATTTGATAAAACGGTTTTCGATAATACTCATTCTGATGCTAGTATATCAGGCTATATTATCCAAAAAATGAAATACATTATGTGCCAGATGACTTTTCTTTTCATGCAAGCTGTATACTATCCCTACTCATAGGTCAACATCTACAAATTTAACTGTTTTTTATTTTATTTATTTTATTTTTACTTACCCCTACGCTCATGTATGGTTACCATTACTATAATGTAATATAAAAACATTTAAATGTAATAATTTATATCGTTTGAAATTCATATGGATAACTAAACAATTATTGAGTGATTTAATAGTAAATAATAATAACATAAAAACTCTGAATAGAAACACTATTCACAATGGATTATTCAGCATCAAATTAGCTGTTAAACATTATTTTCGAATTCAAAAAGAAGTCCAGAAATCAAACAATTGCACATGTTGGAACAATTTTATTCGTAATTCCTTGAATGAAATTTCGAAAGTTCTTCGTGAACGTGACTGATTGATGTGTACACGAGCTAAACGAACATGAAACGATTTTTCTTATATGGAAGTTGAAGATTCCTAATCGATCTTATAGATTCACAAATTTCAATCATACATAGTACTCTTTGAACGTCAGACGAAAAAATATTTCTAACCAATACTGAAAGACCTGCACAATTAAGGCTAAAACTACTACTATCTTCATACTCTTGGACTTTCCAAATCCAAATTGAACAATTTCTGTAACCTCAGAAATAAATCCAAATTGAACAATTTCTGTAACCTCAGAAATAACAGAATTAACATGGTATTCAAAGCTTAAATTCCTGTCTAGCAACAAGCCAAATTCTCTTGTATTCCATGAAACAGACATGGGAGAACTTTTCACATTCATTCTGTGTTTAGATCTACTCAACAGGACCTACAGTTTAACAGCGTTTCCGAACGTCATAGTTTTGAGAAGCATTTAAAAGACTTGTCTCAAATAGTGACAGATGGCTGTATGCAGAGTTGAAAGTTGAATCAGGCAAACGACAGTCGCCACTGTTGGCCGGAACATTTTTTACAATCAACAAATTCGATGTTACTTAAACGGCAGTAAAGATTTGAAATACTGCAATTTTGATCGTTACCAAAAGTGGCTACTTTAGTTTTAGTAACATTTGTTGTCAGCCTATTTAATTTTATTTAATTTATTATTATTCAGGATTTTAATTTGAAGCCATCCGGCTAATTTGATTAAATTACAAAATTACGACATATCGTCCCCATAATTCGATAACAAATACATTAATTATAAAACTTTACAATACTAATATCATAAAAAATCCCGCTTGATTTATTAATTTTAAGGGTAGTGGGTAGCGAGTTTATCCTTATGGGGAAACCACTGATCCATTTGTCCCTGTATCTCAAAAAGTACTGGTCGGATTTTATTGCAAATTTGAGAGTATGTTTCGGTATCTATACTCTTTATTTAAGATAGAAGGAATCTCTCTAAATCAAGCCGTTTTTGACAGTTTCTTAAAATATGGAAAAAAACTGGAAAAAACTGTTCAGTTTATAATTTTTTTCTCGCTAAGCATGTAATATATTAAAAATCGTTCTATACCATTTATATAAGTAATAATATTCCACAAGTCTTCAAATTTCTGAGTCGTTTGGTTCTTCTGATCCCGAGAAAATGGGTCTTTTATGTGAAAAAACGTGATTTTTCAGAAGAGGCAAAAACACGGCGATTCAAATTTCCCGATTGAAATGACGTTTTTTTTCGATTTTCGGGGCTAAACTCGAAAGCTTGTATCTCATCTATACCTGTAGAGTGCAAGCTTCGGTAGTAAACCCAGTATAACCATAGCCAACCTCTGTTCTCCTGCTCTTGCAAAGTTGTTTGTGTTTATCGGGATGACTAGTTCCAAGAGAATTTTTAAATCCAGAAAAGTCACATTTGGAGGCAGAAGACCTCAGGACAAAGGGCGTAGAACTTCTACCTCGGAATTTACGCCTGGGCCTTCTACCTCGGAACCAACCCCTGGGCCTTCTTCCTCGGAACCAATGCCTGGACCTTCAACATCCCCGATTTCCGAAAAATTCAGTTCTAGTTTTCTAAGAGAAAATACGTCTGATTCTTCCGTTTCCGAAAAATCATATATGTATATATATAGATATCATAATATCTATGTATTAGGTACAAATATGCTAAAGGGTGTTTAGGTATGTAAAATTATGTTAGTTTGACAAATTTCATATCAGCGAGATCACAGGTCATGACGAATTAACTTCAAAAAATTTTTTGGGACACTTGTAGTGGTTGGATTTGAATTTTGGAGATATCGTTATCATTATATATTATATAGATATCATTACATTCAGGACATCCTAAAGAATTTTTTGGGGCAATAAAATAAAAATTGATTTTTCTTTTTTTTAATTTTCGCTACCCACTACCCTTAAGCTGAATATATATGCATTATAGCAACATTTCTTGCTTGGTTCGTTCCCATTTAATGAACAGACAATATTCTGTATGTGTTGATCGAATGCACTCGGTCTCTTTTGTCTCAATTTTGGGTATCCCCCAAGAAAGTATTTTTGGGTCCACTGCCATGAAATATTTTCATAAATGAGAATTCTTTTTGTTTCCCTTCTAGTCATATCTTTTATATTCGGATGATCGTAAGATATTTAGAGTTGTTAGATTCGTTTATATTATCAATTTGGTTTAACTTTATTTTATTAAGCGTATGTAAATAATATTTCATAGATATTGAAATATTCTTATACCGGTTTATCATACGCTGAATCATAATTTAAAGAATCGTCGTTTAATTCATTACTTAGTACTGGATTCAAAATTAACATTTGTGGCTCACGTTAATTACATCGACCACAAAGCATATTCTGCATACTTCTTAGCTCCTATTCCAGCAGCTGTCTTCTTTTACCTATAAACTACTTAGATCCACAATGTTTCTTTATGTGGCATCATTTTGGGATTTATTGATTATTATCCCCAATTAATTAACTAGAAAACCGGGAAACGCTTTTTATTTGTTTGGACTCGCATGCCATTTTTGAACAATATTTTTTCTCTTCGTTTATTTGATTTGTATGGAACAAAAAAAAAAATTAAATTCTGGAGCATAATTGGATATTGATTCTGTCCTTGCATCATCTGTTATTGCTGGCAGTTAAGCAACGGTTTCAAATATATTTCTAAGATTGTAATATTAAAGAAGGGTTTTTCGAAAATGTTAGATCTTCAAAGCTTTTTAGGCATCTGAGTATGAAAGTGTGACATATCGTGTATAGAAATGTTTCTTTGCATCCCATGTATGAGATCTTGTTACATTTAGATCTTTGTCATTCAGTTTACACGCTTAGAGACTATTCTGAATGTCAGTTTGAGACGTATTTACTAAACTTGTCGATTATTTACCTACTCGAACACTTCGTCAGATATATCGAAGTAACCGCCGCTCAAATAATGATTGTTGGTTGCATCGGTGCTGAAATGCGCTACCATATGCATGATAGTCATCATATGCATCATAGAGCAGATGCATGCTCATCTTCGTATATTGTATTAATACTTTCGATATTAGAGCTGTCTCCAAAACTATTTTCATATCCAACAATCCATACATAATGTATATTGAAGCTCTAAATTCTTAAGATAGTTGATAATGGCAATGCAACTATCCAAACTTATAACATTTGACTAAACAATCCAAATTTATAACATTTGAATGCACGTTATCACACGTTTTTTTTGAAATTCATAACAATAAAGTCAATTTTTTTCTCGTGTTAAAAATGTTCCCGTAGAGGCAGGTTTAAAACTTTTAAATGTTTCGTTTCATTCATTATGTGTATATATGTATGTGTATTGTGTTAACTTTTTTAATCGAATTATTGCACTGGTTTTATATAAGAGTCTAACAATTGCAACACTATGTAACTTTACGCCCCCTATCATTAACTGGGGCAAAATTTAAAAAAAATATTTTTTGGCTGTCGAACTAATTGATACGATAATTTTATTGTAGATCGAACAGGAGGTTGAGAATATTTGCAAAATATCACCACATTATTTCCATTCATTCTATATTTTAAGAACTTACCCACTGGGGAGTAAATAACGAGCTACATATTTTTACTCTTGTGCGCAGTCACCTTTCATATTTTGAAAAATTTCCGCTACATGTAGTTAGGTTAGGTCAATGTGGCAGTCTGAATATACAGACTCACTTAGACTGTATAGTCCATTGTGATACCACGGAAATTAGAGATATGGATGTCCCTAGTTTCCCCCGCTGAACTATCGTGAGCGCCTCAAGAAGCTCTTAAGTCGGACAATATCTATATCGTCCAGATCTCCTACTTCTATGGACTCCTCCTCCTCTTCATTTCTACTGCTCCTGCTAGTCGCAACCTTCAATCTCACTGCATGTCTTCCAATCAGACAGTGTCCCATCATGATGGATACAAGCAATGAGACGTCAGGTGTGACAGCAGTGTGTGTGAACGCTTCAGATCTGGGCGAGGCCACATCTGTCGGCAACTACCATTTGCTGCTAAATATGCTCTGTCTCCCATTAGGAGCTTGCAAGTGGCTAGAGGCATGCCCACGGACTCCAACTCGGCTGAAGTCCGTAAGGCTATCCCTAGTCTTGCCAGCTCGTCCGCCCCGTGGTATGTCCCTGTGGCCCGGCGCCAACATAAGGTGAATGTAGAGCCATCTCGTTAAGAGATCGGCGTCATTTCAGGGCGCCGCTACATGTGAGGCTACAAAAATATTTCTGCTCCTTCTAATGGATGGTGAGCTTCCAGTATGATAAGGACTACACACCCATCATATCGTATTTTCGGCGAATACGAAATGTTAAGGAAGATCTTATTTCTGGTGTGAGTACTCATTTAAGTGATTCAAAAGTGGATATCTCACATGGATCATTTACTACGTAATCATTGTCAAAATTTACATGGAAAATTTTTTGAAACTCAAAGGGGAAGCATTGATTTAGCGATTCAAATAAAAATTAATTAAATTTTTTTTTTAATTTTTCGGAACTTTTTTAATGAATAACCATTTTGCAAATCCGATTAATCCGGATTTTGTTTACAACTATTGAGAAAAGTTCCAGAATGTTTATCAAATGTCTGTCTGGTCCCAAGTTTGGTTGCAGTACAATATCATTAATCTCAGTGTTAAAATCCATACTTATATCGAGAATAGGGTATTCTTTGCCCTTATATGAAATCCTACTATGTATATAAAATCTATAAATAAGGAACAGGCGGTGGATCCTTCGTGGGATCTAAAACCCTCCACTATTGACATTTCTCTTAGTAGGTTCAACAAGATCACAAAACTTTCTTCAGTTTACAGAAACGAATTTCTTCAATTCCAAACTCAACAGGGAAGCAATGTTACATTCATATGTACAGATGGCTCTCAAGCCGGAAAAATTTAGAGTTATGCGATAACCACTGATAACAACGTATTGGAAATGGGATTTCTTTCCCTTAATTCAACAGTATTTTCTGCCGAGATAACTGCTTTTTTGAGGCTTTCGAGCTTTTAAAATTTGAACAGGGGAAATTTGTGATTTACTCTGACTCACTTGCTTCACTAAAGGCGACTCAGATTGTATCCTAAATTCATATTTTTTGGGTCTCCGGCAGGGACATAGGAAGTTGTCCTTTAATTTATATCAACAATATCAACTTTAGGGACTTCAACAGACATCTTGAACTAATACTTGTTAACTCAAGACGGAAGACTCTATACGCTGCATGGTAATGGAAACAGGATCAACATCGAGGATTATCTCCGTATTAATGCAACTAAATCGATGTCTAGATTGGATGAAATTGGATTATGCGTCTCCACTTGTGTCACACAAAGTTGACTCGCTCCTACTACATAGCTCAGAATCTTCCTACCACCCCACTAAACTTGACACATTTTATTTAGTGAATTTTTCCACTTTTCTTTCATAAGACAGCAATGCATTCCTTATCATTTCCCCATAACCGTAAATTCAAATTTTTCTATTCATGATACTAAGGCAGTACTTTATCATCTAAAGAAAACCTTTTAACCGTTTCAACCGGTTTTTTATTGCTCGAATAACCGAGAATCGGATCTTCCGAAAGAATGGTATTTCGAATAACACGAAAAAGTCGTAGGCTTTACAACTCAATTGATTATATCTGGCAATGTGTTATTGCGAGTCTGAAAAGAAATTTACTATCTATAGTCTAAATAAATTAAATAAATGACCTATGAAAACTTTAGAGACATTTCATTCAGGTAATCCGACCGACTTATACATACTTTTATGTAGAAGCGTTTTGAGACGCTTGGTACTTAGCAAAAAATGCTATAAATTAACTTACAATAAAGTAAACGAAAATTACAACTTGCTAGAGCCTATAGCTTACAAATTTTTATGCAAAATCTGTCAATTTTGGCGACAAATTTAATTTTGGAAATTCGGTCAATTTGTATAAGAAGGAGCTTATGGATCCCAGCTGCAATCACCCAAAATATTACACAGTGTCAAGTTTTAAGAAGTTTGGTAAAGTTAAATCCTGCCGGCCAACCAGCCAGACTAATGGACATAGGATAATTGAAAAGTCAGAAACACATTTGTTCCACATATGTACAATAGTTTTTACAAATGCCCTTTTACCTGGATCAGTTATTAAAGAAATCTAAAGCAATTTCTATTTTGTTGTAGCTCTAAAATGGCATCTGCTGCATCTGCCAAGTCTAA
>JAHXMU010000007.1:3443293-3492387 GCA_019455685.1 Philornis downsi
AGCTGCATTATTGGCACAATTAGGTTTGCTGGATCCATCGCTGCTGCGCCATGACTTGTCGAAGGCACCGTCTAGGCCGCTATTTGAGCAACAGCAGGAACCCCAGTATGAGATGCCAAAGGTACCTTCGCGGTTTTTATACGAAATGCAGGGAGCTCCACTGCTGCAACAATTTTATGAAATGCAGAAAGCACAAGCTAGGCAGCAATATGAACTGCAGGAGTCATCGTTAATGTCGCATTTTGAGCATCCCATGGCACAGTACGAATTCTCCAAGACCCACCAACCGTCACTACCGCAGCAATATGAACAGATGCCGAAGATTCCCTCACGGTCTCTGTACGAACAAGGAGATCAGTCGCCCATGCCTCGTTATGAGATGCAGAATGCCCCTCCACTCTCGCAATTCGATGTACCAAAAATTCCTTCACGTGCTCTCTACGATCTACCGGATGTGTCATCTATGTCGTTATATGAACTAGCGAAAGCTCAATATCAAATGATTCCAGAGTCTTCGCCAATGTCACAATATGAGCAGCCTGCAAAGGTCCCTTCTCGATCAATGTATGATCTACCAAAGACATCACCGGTGGTCCAATATGATCAACCGAAGACGCCATCGCCTGTCCACAACGACTTGTCCAAGGCACCTGCCTCTCCGGTTCAGTACGAAATACCGAAGGCCTCCTCACCTCCTTCACAAGAGGAATTAGAGAAAACTGCCTCAGAAACGCAGTTCGACGAGTTACCAAAAACATCCTCGCCATTGCCATCTGAGGAAACAAAGACTTCTCCCCCTCCAAGCGAACAAGAGTCGCCAAAAACCCCACCATCACAAAACGAGGAATCCAAAGTCAAATCTCCCTCGTATGATACATCCGCCAACTCCTCAGCTCGTCTGCTCTATGAGTTGCCAAAGGCACCATCTCGCCTGTTGTATGAGTTACCCAAGGGCCCTTCTCAAATGCAAAAATCAGAAGACAAACTGGATAGTTCGGAAAAACGCGATAACCACGAGAAGAATGACATCTTCGAAAAGTACTTCAAATACGACAGATGGGAGCGAAACGGTGGCAGTACTCGACATGATAAGACCGAAGCTGGCTTCGATAGAAATGAAAGATGGGAAAGGAGCGATCGCTTCGACAGAAGCGACAGATGGGGAGAGAGGGGCGATAGATTTGAGAAGAGCGACAGATTTGACAAAAGTGATAGATTCGATAGAAGCGAGAGGTGGGAGAGAAGTGGCGAACGATTCGACAGGAACGATAGATTTGATAAAAGTGATCGTTTTGATAGAAGCGATCGTTTTGATAGAAGTGATCGTTTCGAAAGAAGCGACAAAATTGACAGAAGCGACAAATTCGACAGAATTGGTGAAAGATTTGATCGAATTGATAGGTTCGAACGAAGCGACAGATTCCTTGATAGAAACGACAGAACAGAGAAATTCGACAAACCTGAAAGATTTGAATATCATCTAAAACCATATAATTCACACCGACTATATTTGTCGAAACGTGACGGTACTAACTCAGCAACAGAAGCGGCAACTTCGTCAGAAAATCATGTATCGAATGATACCACGACTATGGAGAAGAAATCGGCGATTAAATCAAGGTAACATGAATATATTATAAGATTGTGTTATAAAATTTTATAAGCAAATCCTCTCATCAACATCGATTTGAACAGTTTTATCAGATTTATCAGAATCTTCCACACACACGCCAAAACAAAAGTCTGCGACATTGCCTTTATGTCAATCGATACAAACGAAATTGGTTTGATTATTACCTTACAATGTACTCGTATAGTCCGTCTGTTCATAGTTTTTGTTTCTTGGATTTATCTTGTCACTGGGTGGTGTATTTAACAAGCACTACTACTGTAGTATGTTGGAGTGGTCAGAAATTGGGCTAACATATGTTACTCATACATATATAGTTGCATTTATTTATTTGAACGTTCCTTTTTTGAAACTAAAAGAAGCTTAACAATGGTTTTAAGATAAAGGTAAAAAGTTAGCAAAACTGACATGGGAAAGCATACAATCTATTTTATTTGTACAGATTCCCCATGTTCCGCATATACGTCTATGTAGCCCACCCAATTGTGGTGATACTTCTGTATATTTTCTTAGATGTCTGATGGGAATTCTCCTGGACGGGGTTCGTTGGTGTGCGATGTGTGGTCAATTGCTCCATAAACTGTCCTAGACTTTCAGTTGATGACTAGGCAAATTTTCATCACCATTGCATGAACGTAGTAGGAATGTTATATGAAAGTACACATAGGCTTGAGTACACGGATAGTTTATATAGAGGTCCAAATATTATGCTAATTTAGCGATTCCAGAAATCATACCGGGCATTAAAGAAATAACCAGAAAAAGTTTTATAACAGTTGGATAAACCGCCTAAAAGCCTATTTGTAATACATAGTGTGGTTTTAATCTCTTTACTTTATCAATCTGTTCTTTTACTAGCGAGATCTATTTTCTGTGGAGCAACTAAAATATGCTTGCCAATGCGAAGAAGCCTACTTCACAGGCTGAGATAAGCCAACTTTGTAGCTTGATTGATAACAATTTTTGGAGGGACCAAAGTCTTAATTTTATTTTTTGTGTCGTCAATAACTAATTAAATAAAAATTAGAAATAACTCTTATGTTTGGATAAGTAAAGTACAAATCAGAAATAATTTGTATTTTTCTGGGCGATACAATTTGCAAATTATATTTATTGAGAATTGGAAAATTAAGAGAGTTTGTATATTTTTCAATAAAAAGATGAAAATACATGTAAAAGGCATCCTAGATGACATGAGATTATTTGAATGTTGAAATTTATACGTAAAATTAGGTAGATACCTGGTTCTAAATTTGAATCATAGCGTCAATATCAAAATTTTGGAGGAACTTCAATATGTTAAATTTGGCGTTTTATTATTTTCTTCGGTATTCGGTATTTTCATAATAACTTCAGGCCACTGCATCCGATCCTAGCGTTGGGGCTGCCAACGACCACTAGGCTGGTGAGTTGAGTTTCGGTAACAGAAGTTACCTACTGGCTTAGGCCGCATCGGTGTTAGTATGTTAGTTAGTTAGTAGTTGCCTTTTCACTTTAGCTACCATCAAACGAATGTCTGATGGTATTACCAGGGAATACTTGCCCGAATGTCGGAAGTCGTGATCTACTTGGGGAAATTCTGCAGAGGGATCTGGTTACCCCCAAATGAATAACAAACTAACATAAGGGATGTTTATTAATAATGCAAAGACGTCGTCGTTTCTGAAGTTTTCCGTTGGTGTTTCGAAAAGAGTTAAAAACTATGAGGAAGTTAAAAATTATATCAAAAACTGACAATTTAATTTGAAGTTTTAAAGGAAAATGAGCTGAATACGTTTGGCGACTTGCAAATTCCAATAAAAATTGTTGAAGCCAATTAACTAATGCACTGTCGTTCAAGTTATATATTGTGTCACCTATTAAGTATGATACCATCTAACTGTAGTACAGAATTGCAAGCTGTTATTATTTAATATAAATTTTTCTTTCAAGATTTTGATTTGATAAAAAAAAGTCTGTCAAAACATGTGATGTGTTTGCCAAAACTTCCAAAAATTTAAGTAGTTAAGATTTTTATGAAGCCAGTCTGAAAATAACCAAACATCGACTGGTACTGCACGAAAAGACTGCTCAGACGTGACTCACAGACTTACTTAGGTGCTCAATAACAAGGTTTATGTTGACTGAAACATGTTATATTTTAAAGATTTTGACAAAAAAATTTATTCAATTATTTCAATTATAATGATAATTTTTCTTTAATTTTCATTTGCAATAAATTCAACTTAAAGCAAATATTTTAACTTATTAATAATTTTTCGTGTATTTTCTTTTACAACAGTAATTTTAGACATAGCTCGGAAATATTCGAAAGTGATGATGAAGATGCTGATGATGTCGATAACTTACCACCGGTTGAAGTGGGTCCTGAAGACCATCCTTTGCAGCATGAATACTGGTTATGGTATTCACGTAAAGGAGCACACCGCGCCACTGACTATAGTAAATCATTGCGTATGGTTGAACGTTGCGCCAGTGTTGAACAATGGCTAACATTGTCCTGTCAACTGCGACGGCCCACGGCCCTAAATCCGTTCCGGGAACTGAGTCTTTTTAAGAAGGGCATACGACCAATGTGGGAGGATCCAGCAAACTCGAAAGGTGGGCAATGGCTGATACGTCTACGTAAAAATCAAATTGATCGTGCGTGGGAGAATGTATGTATGGCCATGTTGGGTGAGCAGTTTATGGTCGAGGATGAAATTTGTGGTGTGGTATTGACAACAAAGATTCCGGTAAGTACATTGTTTAATGTTTTCTTATGTATGTTATGGAGATGAAGAAAACCAGGCCTTATATGGGAGATGAAATGTGATCCAAATATCGAACAATTGTGAAAGGAAAACAAAACTTATTTAATATAACAGTGGGGTATGCAATCGATTCACACTCGGAAAATAATACAATTAAAACACATTTGAAAGTGTAGTCTTCGGTTCCCACGACATGTATGAAATGTGTCTACACAAAATGACCAATCCTAAGGTATAATTTCAATATAAACTATTTATGATAGCTTCAATGTATGTACAACACAGATAAGAGGAATTGGAAGTGTCGAAATAAAATAATCTTAATATTAAATATCAATTTACAGAGGTGTCAGGTCGCACAATAAAATGGTGAATTATACCTAATATAATTTTAAGATTTATTGGTTTAAAAATGTGAAATTGGAAAGCGACGTAAACGATATATGAATCACTGAAGGTTTTTGAAATTAATATTGAAATAATCTTAAATTGATTTTAAGACTTGTTTATTAAAAACGGCGTAAATGATTTATGAATCATTAACCTGTTCTGGTATAACATGTTAAATCATATTGTTGAAGATATTTCTATTCCTAAATTTTAAGAAACACACATGGCTTACAATTTTGGAGGCATAATTATAATTAGCTTTTATAAGAATATATTAATCAAGTTATTCATTACAAAGCGGCAATTGATAATTCAAAAGTTTTAAAAGAATCAACTAAATGGTTATATTCAGCTAATTTAGAAACTAGGATGGTCACATTATTCAACTTGGGCTTGTATATTCATAACTAGTCATGCACGAGAGTGCTTTGAGTTTCTGCATAAGGTTTATCCATATTTTTAACGTTATGATTTTGAAACATAAATAAAATTCCCCAGACCTACAATATCAAAGCAGATGCGAGTTACAATGAGCTGAATACAAATCCAAATAATGCATTCATTATCATTGACAGAAGGTGATCATATAGTAACATAGTTTCTTTTGTTCATGCTTTTTTCGCTATCAGCGAAAAGTTCACTTCCGCATTTGGAATTGTTTTTTTTTACATAAATTCCTTATTATCTTCTATTTCTTCATATAATTATAAAGTACGTTTACAGGGAAACCTCGAAGCTGATATTAAACTAGAATTAAATATAACAAATTGTAACCAAACATGAAAATATTTTTTAGCAATTTCTTTAATTGAAATTTAAGTTTCTCATAACCCAGGGTCCGTAAGTACAAGTGCATATTCAAAAAACTAATTTTTGCACTAAGCAACAAACAGCAGGCGTAGCCAATCAAAACGCTTACAGCTGACTTTCGAGGTATAGTTAAATACGAAATTATTCGGTTATTACATCTTCGCGCTGTTAGGAAATCTCGACCACTTTGCAACGGAAATTTTGTATCTAGATTTCGGTTCATTACTGGATACTTGGTCAGAGTGCCTTCTTTTCAGAAGTTGAATTCCATGGTGATTCGAGGTCACAGGAATAACCATGAAATCGAAGTTTGGAAGACGCCTTCCAAGTTGATTTCATTTTTCTTCAAATTAGTCAATTTTTATTCACATTTTGACAAACCACGATGACGCTGTCTAAAAGTTAACTTTATTTCATTTATATACCAAGTTAATGGAACTATAATTGGGCACCATAAACAAATTGATTTAAATTTAAATCAGAAATGACAAGGTAGAGCTTGCAAAAAATGTTCCTCAACCAAGTAATAATATCGCTTTTTCTATTTCATAAGCAATCATTGTATGCTTGCTGACAAATAAAAAAATATGTTGGGGTAATTTTAAAACGAATAAATATTTCAAATCTTCTTACCAAAATAATTTTTTTGGGGAAATTAGTTATTTTTATTTTCACTTATACCATCCTTGACGTAAACATTTCATTTAAATAGGTTTGGTTTAGCAGGCTTTCAAGCAGACGTTCCATTTAATTAGGCTTGTTTGAATTCCTTTTTCCACGGATTTTCAACCAAGTATTCATTTTAAATAGGATGTGATTTCGTCGAATGCTTTTATTCAAAAGGTTTATTGACTTTAAATGCTTTATAGTGAAAATGTTAAGGAATATCTAACTTTACGTGTGCTACGATGGTTGTTAGCATACGCGACTCTAATGCATGTGATCGCAGATTCTAGAATTCCCATGAAAATACAAATCTTTCCGAATGAAACAGGTTTATAAGATCGTTAATTAATTTTAAAAAAAGTTTTGGCAATTATGATGTATAGCCATGAGGAAAAAGGGAATTTATGAGGAAAACCAATCCTCATTGTTCTTTAATATAATGGAGTAAGTTCAGTGAACCAAAAGTTGGTAATTTTCGGGTGATATCTATTTCACATATTCATAATATGTTTATAAGTAGATATCTAATATATATATATATATATATAGGTATATATATATAGATACATATAGATATATAAATATAATGTACCAACAACATCGATTCAGACACCAAAGTTTCCGAAAATGGATTTCTCACATTCCGAAACGCGTCGCCTTTATGAGAGATTACTGAATTGACTGTTACTCCATCCAAATACTTCTGCCCACCATTAAGAAAATTATCTTTAACGTAGTCACTGTGATCATAAAAGAATCTGTGAACACAAATCTTTCTTCATGTGGCGGTGACCTAGGTTTGCTGACGAACCCTTCAAGTAGGCGAAAATCGGCAAACCAAGTAAAAGCTTCCAAAATTAACATTCAGAATCATTAAATTTTGCGTCATATTCATAGTATGTAAACATAGAATGCGTGTAAGTTTGCTGAATGAGAGAAGTTATCCCATAATTCCATTCGCAAGATGCAAGCAATTCTAGAATAATTAGAATAAATTATTTAAAACAAAATTTGTAACGCAACATGTAAGAAAAGAATGTATATAATTTTTTCCGCAATGGAATCGTATTGGTCTGAGAGCACCTTAAACATTGTTCTTTTTGTTGATTAATATATCCAGTTCGTGAGTTTTACAAAAAGTGGAATCAGTTCGATATAATCCTGTGTAACACCTAACGCTCTGCCTTCTTCCTCTTTTCCCTTTTTTTTTGTAATAGCTGACCTTTCAATAGGATTTCTGCGGTGTTTACATAGTCTTCAAAGCTTATTTCGAAAACAATGATGTGATCCTCAAATATTTTCGAACTGCCCGTGTTGCTCCTACCTAAGGTTTTCTAATTTAGTGGTTTCTTCGATGTTTCAATCTCTTAAGGAGTTGTTGATAGCTGATCTTGAAAAACAAGATTTTTGTAAGGAAGCAGCAGTTGTAACTTTTGTCATTGTCATTGTCACAATTTTTGCTTTATATTTATGTACTTTTCAAAATAGTTAACTAAAATAGTTTATTTTGCGTTATAGATTTCCTGAGCGACTTGAGGTCGTACAAGTTTTTTCTTGTCTCCAAAAATATTTTATTAAAAAATAATAATATAATAAGTAGATTTATATAAATATTAAAAAAAAAAATAAAAAACCCTAAGCTGTAGGAGAGAATTTGTTTAGTTCGGTCATTTTGTATGCAAAATACTGCAAAAGGAAATGATTAGCTCGTCCAACTATTGTGTTCGACTAGCTGCTAGCAAGCATTATCACGAACAAGGTTTCTATGGATTCGTACGGACATTTTAAAAATTGGGGGGAATACATAAAATGGAGTTTACGGATACTTATTTGCCAGGTCTCATAAGCCGTGAGACTAATTGTTCTACTACGGCCCTTTGTATCAAGCGATGGAAAATGTTAAGATTGGACAAGATTTTTATGAATCGGGAATACAAATTCTAAATTATGGCAGAAAAAGTGTCCGTTACCACATCGGTAATTTTGTGTGGGAGATGCAGAAGGGAGATAGTTGACACATGCAGCAGTAGACTAGGGTTCAGTAAAGAATAGCGTACACAAATTTTCAGTGGAAAGAGAATAAATTAAAAATTACAAAGTTTGACTAAATGTCTAAATATTGTTTCCTTTAGATCTTAAAAAGCAGGAATATTTACTATCAAAATGCGTAATTTTGGGATGATAATTTATGAAAACACGAAAATGATGTCAGTAGATTAGAAGGGTTGTAAGATGTGCACATTAAAGTTTTCCCAAAAATATACCTATGTGGTGATGGCGATTGATCCGACGATGCGAGTTATCGGGATATCAAGCCATGAATTTTTGTAAAATATAAGAACCTGCTATATTTGGAGCACATTAACATTTAGATCATCAATACGAGTTTTGATTTGGGGATTTCAGAAGTTGGACCCAATTTAGAAGATATTTCGTAAAAGCTTTCAGAAATATCTCGGAATTTCCGTTTTTTTTATTTTAAATTGGTATTAAAGTCTGTGCAAACCTTTCTCGATATATCTCTAGAAATATAATCAAACCATGACTGTTATTTTGAAATCATAACATCTTTGTCTATATGAAGTTTTGTCTCATATAAATTCAATGGGGTTTCCAAAATTTGATTGCTTAATGTTTGGCAGAATATATTTTAAATATATTCGATTCGAATTCTCTTTAAGCCAGAAATATATTTATACTACGCAACAAGTATAAATTATTTGCAAAATATTAGTGTTGCTCCGCTTTGTAGTAAAAATGTATAAAAATAACATATGCCTAGTGACGTTTGTATTTAAACTGAGTTATTTGTGTAAACTTTTAAATTTAAAATTTAGTATAAATGCGAAATGTTCGCAGTTTCATTTTCACGAATCTGAATACCTCTATTGCTATCAATTTTAAATAGTCCGCATAATGTAAAGCTGGCAGTGCTGCTTCAATGTGCTTGACTGGCAACGCTATCAAATTTACGATATTTGTGAAATGGCATTCTTGGTGGTAACAGTGGATATACGATGAAAACAAAAGAGAATAAAAAAAAACACATTCCATACGCTAATGGCATGTCTCCTACAAAAATGTTGATGTTGCTCTGCGGGTCCGAGCAGTTCCAAGTATCTAAGTGACAAAAAATTCTTATTTGACGTAATGGCTGAAAGCGAATAGAAGTGAAGAAAACAACAGGCAGTGGTTGTCGATAGAGGCCAAATGTGTTAAATTGGTAAAAAAAAACTATAAAATTGAAAACAATTATTACGAAGTTCATTACAATTGTTGATTTTTGACGGAAATAACGGAAAATTGTTCGTGAATTTGTTTTATACAAATAGTGCAAAGGGTTAAAAGAAAGGCTAAAGACGAAAAAATTCAGTTTGCAAAAATTGTGGCAGTGGCAGAGTTCAAAGAGTGCAAAGTGTCCTACAAACACTCCCTCGCTATTTAAGAGAAAACCACGCAATCTCTCAGTGCATAACGTCCACATTGTGTTTTCAACAAATGGGGGACGGACGACTATTTGGCGTCCAAGCGATTGCTCCCCAATTTAGTCGAGAGTAAACCTTTGCGACGAGAGCAACGACGTTTCCCACGTAACGTTTCCCCAACGCTAACGGGTGTTGAAGCAAAAGAAAAAAGAAATAAAAAAGGCAATGTTGTAAATCACAGTTAAAACGCAAAGGAATCCATTGAATTTGCAAAGTCGAGATAGTTTAAGAAAATTAAAAGAGCAGAGCAACCAACCATTTTGTGAAATAAGAAAAAAAATGTACATGTGATCTTATTTTTTGAAAAATTTTTGAGAATTTTTATCTAAGTACACACACACACCCACCGTTTGTTGAATTGTAGTCCAAAAAACCCAAAAATATATAGCCTACGCGCGTGAATGTAGCTAAAAATGCTATTGAAATACATCACCATCTGAACGAAGAAAAAAAAAAAAAAAAAAACGGAAGAACGTTGTCATATTTTTGTTTTACGGCCGCCTGACAAAAAAATTCTTTGACGTTCTTGATAAATTTTTACCACGGGAGGCTTTGCGCAGAAAATCGATTTTTTACATTGATTAAAATTTACGCTCACATCTACATCCGCACACAAACTTTCGTTCATTCTCATCGTAATCAAAAGCCACGATTATTAACAGTGGAATACGTTTTATCTCGCCAACCACTAGAAATGGATGAAACAGTGCCGCAACTTTAGCCAAGAAGTAATAAAAGCAATTTAGTGTTAAAACACGAACGCCAAAATTTTTCGGAAAAGTGTTTAGTGCAACTTTTTTTAAGAAGCATCAAAATTTGGAAGAGGAGGAAGCAGTAGCAGCAGCAGCACAGGAACCACAACTGAAGCAATTGCACTACAAAAGGTTTTCTCTTTCGCCGCCCCTCGTTCCTGGCTCCCCTGCACATAGTGTTCAAATCAATCAAGGTTAAAGCAAGCTAAGGAAAGTACCGAACGGGCAAACAAGTTAAAAAAAATCATTAAGCAAATCCTTTAAAAACTATTAACAAATATTGTGCGTAAACGAAAACTATAGTAAAAATCAAACCAAAGCAATACACAGCAAAGAAAAAAATATCAGATAATTCTCTCTTCCGTATAAAGGAAAGAAAAAAAAAAACGCTTAAAGTTTCATTGAATGAGAGAGAAAAACGCCGAGATAAGAGAATACGACGACAACAGTGTGAGTGAGTGTGAACCAACAAGAGAGAAAAAGAGTAGTTGCTTGCCTATCAGTTGTCAAAAAGTGCCACAGAAAAAAAGTCGGAAAAACAAAATTTAACAAAATTATACACATAGAATTTGCAAATTCCTTTGGAAAAGCGAAAAATCCAACAAAAGTAATAATTTTTTAACAAAATCTACGTGATAGAAGTTATGTTTTTGTTACAACAATTTTCTTTCACACACCAAAAGTGAGTCACGTTTTTCCAACGAGAATCATATCAAACGAACGAAACAAGTGTTAAAGAAGGAACAGAAAAACGCTTTGGAATAGCTCTCTTCTCTCTATACGGGATTTTGTGCCCAGCCTTCCCCCCTGTGTCCACCACTGGGTGACCCATCACGACAATTCTTCTAAATACACACCAAAAACAACAACTGCAACAGCAATCGCTTTGGATATTTGTTCTCCAATTATAAATTGGCAGTGGTTAATCACAAAGTGGATTTTATGTTAGAGTGGCATTGGAACAACTGAAGCAGAAAAAAAGCGTGTATCATTGAAATCCAAAGCAGCAAAAGAAGAAACAATCAGGCAAAAGGGAACGACAAGAAAACAATATTCAAAGAAACACATAATAGTAGTAGCTACGTATTCCTCCCCCTCCACCACCTCGTTCAACAAACAAATGCCAGTGTTTAAATACCAAAATTCTTGAGAAGCAAATCGAAATTCTTCTGAGATCTACCGAAAAGGTGCTAAAAGCTTGACGAAAACTACAGGTCCTTGAAGATATTAGGGATTTGTAATCTAACCATCACTACCAGTAGTTGAATTACTACCTTTGCAACAAATTCCAAAACAAAAGTCACACCACCACCAGCATCATGACTAAAGACAGATTAGCCGCTTTACATGCCGCCCAATCGGACGATGAGGAGACCGAGGAGGTGGCCGTCAATGTCGACACCACCCATGACTCGTACATGGATGACTTCTTTGCTCAAGTCGAGGAGATTCGCAACATGATCGACAAAGTCCAGGAGAATGTCGAAGAGGTTAAGAAGAAACATTCGGCCATTCTGTCCGCTCCTCAGTCGGACGAGAAAACCAAACAGGAGCTGGAGGATCTCATGGCCGACATCAAAAAGAATGCCAACCGTGTCCGGGGCAAACTAAAAGGCATCGAACAAAACATCGAACAGGAAGAGCAACAGAATAAATCCTCGGCCGATTTGCGTATACGCAAGACCCAGCATTCGACACTGTCACGAAAATTCGTCGAGGTGATGACGGAATACAATCGCACACAGACCGATTATCGTGAGCGTTGCAAGAACAGAATACAGCGTCAATTGGAAATCACCGGTCGTGCCACCACGAACGATGAGTTGGAGGACATGTTGGAGCAGGGAAATCCGGCCGTTTTCACGCAGGGTATCATTATGGAAACGCAACAGGCCAAGCAGACGCTGGCCGACATAGAGGCTCGTCACGCAGACATCATGAAATTGGAGACATCGATCAAAGAATTGCACGACATGTTCATGGACATGGCTATGTTGGTGGAATCGCAGGGAGAAATGATAGATCGCATTGAATACCATGTGGAGCACGCTATGGACTATGTGCAGACAGCAACTCAGGATACAAAGAAAGCTTTGAAGTATCAAAGTAAAGCTCGGCGAAAGAAGATCATGATTCTGCTTTGCTTGACTGTGTTGGGTATCATAGTTGCTGCATATGTTAGCAGTTATTTCATGTAAATGCCATATAACAAATTTCAGAACTATTCTATTAACTTAAAGCGTATTATGTTATTATAATATTACAATTACATTTATAATTTCCTTTTTTAATCTAAATTATTATTATTAAATCTACGTATATGAACATATATATATATATATATATAAACAATATAATATTCTCTAGACAACAACCACAAAACCGCAACTCCTTAAATCAATATGAAAATTGCATCAAACGCGCATTATAGCGGATATGAAAAGAAGAAATTGTTTCAAAAGCATAAAGTTTAGGATGAGAATAATGGAAGATGATTACAGTTCTTAATATACGAAGAAAACATTGCATATATTATAAATATTTATATAGTACATCTTCTACAAAAAAAAAAAAAAAAAAAAAAACAAAACAAAAAAAAGAATATGAAAATGCAAAACAGAAAGCGAAGCAAAATTTATTAATTATTATCATAAAATAACTTATTAAATTTCCCTCGACCCCTCTCCCCAACCCCTTTCGAAGACAGTAGTAACAGTTTCTTAAAAATTCTTAATATTTACATATATATACATATATACAATATACATACAAAACAACAATATACAGCAACAATAAGATGAGCAAAATAGCAACAAAGCGTGCTAAAATAACGAAGAAACGAAAGAAGCCGGCAAAATTACAAAACATTAAAGTATGGTAAAAAAATACAAATTTTTTTCATAATTTTCTTTTGGCAAAAACGAAAGGCCTTACGCCCTTGCAAGGATATAAAACAATTAAAATTCAAGAAAAAAAAGGAAGACATCACGCCAAATTGCATGAAAAAGTTTATGTGGAAATCTAAAAAAAGAAAAAACAATCATCCTGCCACTTTAAAAGGCCTTTAAACAGCTAGTTCAGTTCAATGACATAATTGGCATTCTCCCTCTCTCCGATTGTCTTCTGTACCCAATTTGTTGCTGGTCATTTCCCAGTTTTGAGGCCTTCTCTCGGAAAATACTGTGAATATTTGCTTCAAATATGTATTGAATAGTTTGTTTCTTGAAGATCAGCAAACAAATTTTAGGTTTTTAATCTCTATTTTTTTGTATTCAAACAATAGCGTTTGGCCTTCCGCCCTCATAATTCCTTTCCTGTTCATTTTGTAATTATAGTCTTATATAAAAGAAAAATCCTAAAGCAATTTTCTAAAATTTTGAAAAAAACTACATAATAAACTTTTTCCTCATACTATTTATTGTTATAATATAAAGTAGAATATCTTAAGGAACCATAAGATAGTTAAATTTTCAGTAAACTTCCTTATTGATTCAATTTTTGCTTATTTTTTTTTTTTTTTTTAATGTTTTCAAAATGCCGAATACGTCATCTCTCTTGTAATGTCTAGAAATTTATGAATATTTACGCAATACTGTTGCTTAATTTATCAAGTTGTGTTTTCGCAATTAACGTATTTCTGTTTCATATAATATTACTTTTCATTTTCATGCAACGAAATATTTGGTTGGTACTAAAAAGATTTTTCAAAAACAAGATCAAAGTTACTTTGATGTGTTTATCGAATAGTATATTTCTGTTACCCTAAAAAACAAATTTACAGATATAATTTGTTTTCCTTACAGTGTTTGATTCATTAAATATAACGTGTTAATTAAGTATCAGTGAATGTTTCGATGTGGCTGTTTTGCAACTGTGGCCAACGTTAAGTTGCATTGGGCAGCAATGCTCATTTCATATTTTTTCATACGGGGCATCAACATTTAGCATGTTGGTATGATGCTGAAACAATTCCATTATTCAACAGAATCTTGGAATATCGTAATAACTGCAGACCAATTAGATGTCTTGCTTATAAATAAAAGCCTACATCCTAAATCGATACAACTATTTACGGAAATTCTTTGTTATAACATAGTTCTTGTGCACTAAAGTTGCCTTAATTATAATGGTCATTTCACTTGCATGTCCTTTAACTATGTTAAGAATATGCCAAATATTGACATTGTAAAAAAATTTACAGTGGAAGAGAATTTGGAGAAGTCTTCTCCTTTCCATCCTCTAAATATATCCACATTATAATAAAACATTTCCTTTATCTTATAAACGCTACTTGTTTTTTTTTTACAATGTTCTGGTAGTTAAACAAATCGCTAAATATCGTACAGTTGAGCTCTTTAGAAAATGTAGCCCAAAATAAGTTATACATTTGTAGGGCGTTCAAAGTTTATATTGTAATGGTATTGTTTCCCTTAATTTAGAAAGTTACACGCGAATATTGGGAAGATCGCCAGTTTGCAAATAAATTCCCAAATCGCATGCAAGATGCAGCTACCTTCAACATGCTGCCTTTTCTGCTCATGTACTTCAAATATCTTCAGAATATTTCTATATTGATTATTGTTAAAGGTGTCCCATGGTCAAAGAATTATCTAGAAGTTGACTTGTATCAAAGCCGACGTCTTCAGTACCGTAGCTTAGTAACTATCCCTTTAAATATGAATTCAACTGTAAATTATTTAGTTATAAGGAAATTGTGATATACATATAAAATGTAGGAATATATTAAACTTACTGTAGTAGACGATTTCTTATAGGAGCATAATCTTTAGAAGCCAGACCCAATTCGATTTTGTCGAAGATGACACAAATCCTACAAATCTATTGTTGCCATGCATGCGAGATGCTTTAAAATGGTCAGACATTTGCTGCGACCAAAACTATCTATATATAGAACTGGATTTGTGTCAACTCAATTCGTAAATCTCTCCATCTAGGGCATTAATTCATTACAATATACCACACACATGTTAAGTTACTCAAATGTACTACAAAGAACGTTGGGATCAGTTTTCAGTTTTAGAAAAATATATTAGATATATATATATCTAATATAGTTTTAGAAAAACTGAAGTTATGTTGATTCGAACTTAGACTCCATTGGAAGCAAAGTACATATGCCAAAACTTCTTGTAATCTTTAAAAAATTTCTTACTCTTTTCCCGAGATAACCTTTGTTTCACATTCGGTTTAAAAAGAGGACCCCGGAGTAACAATTTCAGTTTTGAGAAAAAAAGAAATAATAATACTCCTGGAGCATGTGAAATTCGTTTGTTATCTCCCTCAAACTGGTGTGATGGTTTTCGAGTACAATTTATTTTACTTTTTCTACGTTGTCTTCGATTAAATTTGTCGATGAAAGTCGAGAATGAGTTAAGTTTTCTACGACTTCTCGATCTTTTTTGAAGGCTCTACACAATGCACAGCTTTTTGATAGTGTTCAGAGCTTCCAGCAACATTTCCAACGCATTAGTACCCAAGATTGGAATGTCAACATGAAGTTGGAACCAAATTATTTGACCGATATTTTTTTTCACTGTGAAAATTGCCTCGAACTGGTGACATCGATTTATTTAATAAGCATTTGAAAACACACTGGTTCGATTGATGCCACTTAAACTTGATGTCGTAATTAAGGACAGCTGTAAAAAGCTGGGAAAAAGATCTTGGTACCTTTTAATGGGTAATTCCTGGTATTTTTGATGTTATGTATGACCTTTGAAATTGAAAAATAACGTACCCTTCAAAGCATACAAAATGAAAAGGGTGACTTATTATTACTCTGTGTGCGGATATCGATAAATTATTAAATAAATCCTTTCATAGTACACAGTAAAATTTTATATAGAGCATTATGAAATCTATCGAGTTATCTTGCTCAAGAGAAACTTTGTATTTGTATATTTCGGAATTAATGTGAAACCACTCACTTCGATTTCGAATATGACTAATAGTTTCAAAGGTACTGAACAAACAGGATGGATAAATCCAAAATGAATAAAATATATTTGTTCTAAATAGTAAATCTTATACTGAAAGTGATATTTCGATTGTCTGGTGATTGTCAACTAGGATGAAAGGGCGAGTAAGATTATCTCATGCGGTATTCCTTATTTATCGCAAAATAGTTGATAGCCGCTCTTCGAGTCTTCTAGATACATTTATTAATCGGTTAACTACCACTACATTATGAAAACTATAGTTTAGAAGTTTGGAATAACGTTTTTCGAAAATACCACAATTTCAATCATTTTCGGTATTTCACATACTACTTAAGTTTAATCATTTGAATAATTTTTGTTAAGATCTTCTTCGGATTTAGATATTATAAATAGAAACCATGGTAATATTGCTTAGTATTGTTATGGTCCAACAACTTCAATTGAATTGGTAGAATAGATAAGACAAATTTTGGAAAAAGTTTCGTTTTTGTTTTTGTTGCTATGGTCTCTGTTTCGTTTACTAGCGTATTCATCTGCAACCAATGTTGCTCAAACGAGAATTTTGGAAAGTTTGTAAAGACTTCAGCAACAACCATTGACCAAATAGTACATCAATATCTGGGACGGGACACAGTACCTTGCCGTCTATTTGGCGTATGTTGGTCCAAAAGACGTTAGTTAATTTTGATGCCAAAAAAGAAAGCCAGCAGACAAACTCGTACATAAGAGTAATATGATTTTGGTTCATTGTTCAGTTTAATGATCAATTTTATCTATTAGCTACCACTACCAATTACTCATAATTGCTAATGAAATTTTTTGTTCAAAAACTTGTGAAACTGAGTATTTCGATAGCTGGCTGGACGGATAGCTATTTCGATATCATAACATCTATATATATATACACCATCTTCAACGGCCTTAGCTATTTGTGCTTTCTCAGACAATACCATTGCGACCGTAAACAAAATTTAAAAATAGCTTAAACAAATCAATCAATAATGCTCGTCCGGAGTGCCACAATTAATAAGCAAAGGATAATTTCATGTGGGGGAAAAATAGAATGCGGGCGAATCTTCTAAAAGTCAATTTTATATTTCATTACCAATAAATAACAGAAATACAAAACATACTAAATATTGCACAAAATGCGATTTACAATTTCCTATCGAACAAAAAAATAAAATTCACTGACTGTGGCTTTTTCACAACAACCGTCTGAAAATGTCTTCTGATCTAACGGTTAATTTGGTGTATACATTCCGGCACACTATCAGGAATTACAAAAAAAAAATGAAAGTTTTCACAGAAAGTTGATATCTTTTATTTTTTGAGCTTTTCCACTGAACAGTTTAATACTTTTCCATGACAAGACTTCAAGTAGTCTTTATTTTATTACGGCATTTCAATGTTCTTCAAATTGCGAAGGCATTGGTCTTTAACCTGTATTTTTAGTTTCTAAAAACACTTGGAAATGGGGCTAATGCTTACACTTGTTATGAGAAAAAGACGTCAGGAAATTATTAAATTACCTGTATTTTCAATAAAAACGAACTACAACAAACAAAGTATTGATCTCTACATTTTTCCTATAAAAGACTGCCATATATTGGATTTTGCAATGTTGAGTAGCAAATTTTATTGAAATTAAGATAAAATATGGACAATAATTTTCAAAATCGCTCCCATAAGTGGATTTCGAAATCAACTTTTTAACAGGTGGCAAAAATACCTCATTCGTTGCAATATTTCGAACGAAGAAGAACACACCAACTTTGCGAAATTCTTTTGAATGCATTTAAATCGACCACTTGAAAAGTTTTAGATTAGTTGCAGTTTTAAAACATATTATATTAATAATAATGGCGGTGCATTGCACGAGGTATAGATAGTACGCGCGGCTATGACAGTAAATTCTAGTCCCAATGTAACCACATCTTCCATTGAGCGCAGACTATCTCGAAGTGCTGACAAATACTTTGAATAGCCGAGTAATCGAAAAAGTCTGATCAAATTCCTGATACAGATTTTCGGTTTATATTTTCCGTATAAAGGACTGTACTTTTCTGAATTTTGCTAAGTAATAAATTGTACTTAAAATAGAATAAATTGTGCCCCCGGTTGGATTTCGAGATTGACTTTTTGACAAATAACAGAAGTAGGCTCTACGAGTCAATATATCGAATGACGGAAAACCTTGACGACATTGCGGACCAGAAATTTTGTTTTCAATGGTTTAAATGATGGATAGTTTTTAAGAGCTTGCAAATTTTTAGTCATAATACGGTGATAAATATAGAGACCTAGGGTGGAATCCAACCCGATACAACCAACTTTCTTTCTTTGAGCACCGGTCAACACGATGTGCTGTTGACGAACGCTTTCAGTAATCGGCATGTCTAGTAAAAACTTCTCAAACAGACGTTTTAAATGGTCGTTGAACAGAGTGAATGAGAATGCGTGTAATCTCTCACTGAATATGAGAAGTTCTCTCATATCCCATGGAATACTACAAAATTTGTTTTTATTTTCTATTTTAATAATATTTTTGTTCTACCACCTACGGAGAATGACTTATTCGGTTTAATGAAAACAAATATCTTGTTTTTTTTTTTCAATACTTTCCCAACACAACAATCCATTTTCACAAGTTGATGTAAACGATAAAAAGAATGTAAAGAGCGCATTTACTTTTGTATTATAGTAAATTTATAAAATATTGTTATAATTTTTTCTTAGCAATTTATTTATTTCTTCTTGTTTATACGTGTATACATACACAAACACACACTATACTAATTCACAAACTTAAACTGAGCAAATCCATATAATTCAACAACAACAAAATTATTTAATATTTTGTGTTTTTGTCAACAACAATCAAAAACACTGAAGAATCCCATTAGCTAAAGAGCAACACAAATACTTAAAAACTTCTGAACACCCACCCACATCCCACATGCACAATCACAAAAATCGTAACAATTTTTTTAGCAATCTTTTTTCTTAAAAAGGTGATGAAGTTTCACTTTAGTGCAATTCGCGTTTTGTATAGAATCTCTCTTTTCTCTCTTTGTTCGGATTTATTTTTTATCGCTGATATTTTGTTCTGTTTTACATTACCTTTATTATTATTTAATATTTATGATCCATTTTTGTATTGTTTTTATAATCTATTTTGTATTTAAATTTAGTTCTAAGTTTGTCTTTTTTTATTTGATTGCCCGTATGTGATGTTCAGATTGTGTGTTAAATTGTAGTTGTCACCGAATGTGTACAATTCTATAAAATAAAATCTCGCAAAGATTTTAATCATCAAGACACAAAGAGAAATGCTAATGCTTCCTTTTGTCAAACATTCATTAGTTTATTAACTTCTTATCTCCTATTTTGCAAAATAACAAAAATCACAAAAACTATTTCATAAACGAAAGTATAAAGCAGGAATCAATTTATTACCAGAAAAAAACTAAAATCCTAAGAAGCAAGCAAGCAAATGTTGTAAACTAGTTTTTAGTAGTAGTTAATTTAAAATTCATAGAATTTTTAATTGTTTTCCTTTTTTTCAAAAAAATAATAAAAATAAATATAAAACTGTTTAAAATATACTCAAAGACAAATTAAAAAACAAAACAAAAATCGAATGAGAAATCATAATTATTAAAAAAGAAATTATATACAAAATTTAAAAACTAAAACCAAAACATCAGCGCATAATTCTCGATACTTCAATAAAGTTTTAAAACGGACGTTTTTTATTGTTAAAATAAAACGAAAAAATAAATTATATTGATTTTTATTTCTCACCATCCCACGATCGATCGATTTTACATCATCGTCGTTCACTTATGAAAAAAGGTAATCACACTCACCCATGATTTTTGATTATTCATTTCGAGTATACATAGATGGCCCTGGGCGCTATATTTATGAGAGATGTTTTTCGCATTGGCGTAGTTTTGTTTTTAGATACTTTCCTTTTATAACAGATTTGATTTATTTTCTTAGTTAACATCTTTTATGATGTTTAATTTTTTGTTTGGAAACAATTGTTGACATTGATTGATTCATTGTATTGAGATATACTTGTAGACTGACTGGCCCAAGGTCAGTGAAACTGAAAGAAGTTCAACAGTTTTAAAAGGCTTCGGAGCATTTAAGAAGAATCTTCAATTATAATGGGGAAAAGTATTCGACTTTTTTAACACGAAAAGATTAACAAAATTTGAGGTTGCACATGTGAGATCTATCACCATAATCGAAGTTTTAATTTAAAATTGAAGAAATATCAGCCAGTTTTAAGATGATTTTGCTTTGGTGAGACGGTAGGGAAAAATTCATATATTCTAAATAAAATTTTTAAATAAAACTGCATTTTAGCATCCGAAACTTAACAAATATTGATCTTTGAGTTGATCTTTCAAAGTATCAAATGTGATAATACGTAGTGTTTAATAGTCTTTTTGTAGAATAAAATAAAAAATTTAACGCTCAAATGAGCAAATGTACAGTCAACACCGAAGTGGCAAATGTAATGCCATAACCAGCATCGAGAGACAAATTTAATATCATAATCAGAATCAAAGTGATAAATTCATTGCTAGTTCAAATAATATAAGAAAACGAGGCAAAATCTTTTGTTAGCTTAAATTTCAAAAGGGTTTTTGGTTGGTGGATGTTAAATGTGACAACTTAATTTCAATAATTTTTGCTCACTATCCAAATCTCTTTCTTAATAATTGAAAATAAAAATAAAATCGATGATTTCTTAAAATTTTAACTTAACATTGTTATTTCTAAGGTCTTTTTGGGGCGATATCTATCCAAATATATTAATAATTTGATTAATTTTTTCTTAATATTGACTGTAAAATGTTTCTCTTGAACATATTCAATCACTTATAATTGAAATATTTTCGTCGACTGCTTTTGAAAATAACACAATTGCATTTGCTTTTCTGTTAGTAACAGTTTACGTGGCCCATGAAAGGAGTTCAAGTGCTGGAAGGAAAATGGTAGTTATGCACGATTTTGTCACTTGTTATGTGGTTTATTAAATTAGTGCGGTTTAAAAACTGCGCAAAGTTGTTAACCCAAAGTATTTTTTTAATATTAAAATTTCGAATTTTTCAAAGATAATGGTGCATGAAGCTATAGCTCAATCAGATTGACAACGATATAAAGTAATTTCGCATGTTAAGCGATTTCGCTCCGTTTAATAGCAAACTTGCCACACACTGAACAGCTGTTAAATGGACCGAAGGCAGAAAACTCATGAAATTCTTTAGTTTCGTTGGCTGTCCGTCCGAATGGGCTATAATTTTGATATTGTAAATATTAACGCAACCAATTCTACGTTGTCGCAAAAAACCTGACTAAAGTTGTTGAAGACTCTTTCTGAAAGCTTGGAATATCACGTCTGTATGACTTTCTTCATTTCATAATTTCATTTCATAATGTTACAAATCTTTCAACATTATAATAAAACTTAATCTAGCGTAAATCATGCTACTACTACTACTACTACTACTAATACTAATGCTATAACTAATTCTATGTCTTAACATCTATTAAGCAATGATTTAAAAAAAAAAACTAATATAAATGTTTAAAGCCAAAAGACAGCAACAAACTAACTACGAATTAACACACAATCATTTTTCAATTTATTGTACAAAATCTATGTCTGATGTATTCTATTTCGTTCTTATTACTTACAACAACACTTGGTATTATTTATAAATCGTACTGGTTTCTAAAGCAGAAAGTGATTAAAGAATTTTTTATTTACGTAATAAATTTTAATCGTCTACGAATGAATGACAGCATATAACGATTACAAATTGCAAAGAAACTGCAGATGTTGCATTATATTGCAACAAATTGAAATGAACTTATCTGAATAAAATAATAAGGTAATGAAAATAATTTAGAGTACAGGTCTGGACTCAAATAACAAAAACTGTTATTCGAAGGGAATCACCAATCAGTAAATTTCAAGGTCAAGACGAATTGAATGCCGTTTATATTTAATTTAACTACATTTCGTATGTGACATTGCAACATTTGCTCGTTGAAGTTATACATTTTCTGCCTACAAACTGCCTAAAGCCGGCGTGAAGAGAATTATCTCAATTTGTGTTCCAACCGAATGGTTTTTCTATATATTGCATCGCAGTTTTAATATAATGTTGAACTAGTTCTGGAATCAGAACGTCCTTTATAACTCAAAGAAGAATGTGGTAAAATATTGAATTGCAATGAGTAAAAATGCCAAAATATGTGACATTTTTACGAAATAGTTAATAGATTATATAAGCAGATAACAAATTTCTGATTTCCTACTACTCCTACTATTTTCTCGAATATATTCAGCAATATCTTATTGTAAACGATTTATGCAAATCTGTGGAAATCAAACATGGATCACAGAGACACGTTATGAATGCGTTGGCTTTTCATCAACCCAGTGCGACAGTATTGACGAAAAAGATTTCAACATTCGTCTGCCGTTCCATAATTTAATCAAAGAACTTTCTCTTTCGCGTAGCGCCTTATTTTCAGTACTTTATTGCACAAATCGTGCATGCATTTTTTGACAATCATGTGGTTCTCTGTCAAGCATGATAAAAACATTCCAGTTTTTGTTTATGAAAATTTGAAAAACACAGAAATCCTACCTTATGATGTATCATTTGGCCATTCATTACGCCGAAGGTGCGATTAACTTCATACAATGCTCTAAGTGATATATCTCGACCCAGCGAAAGAAAGAGCATCAAAAAAGGAGCATTTCATTTCAATCACTTCTTGGGAACAAAAATTTTTCAAATGCAGCTTTATCTTATGATAGGTATTATTCTTTATACTGACCTTTTATTGTTTCTGAACTTTTTTTTTTTTCAAGAAATAATTAAAATACAATTTTATGATGAGTTTATAATAATTTGGATTCAACGGATTAGAAAATGTATGAACGGTTCAGAATTATTGGAAATTACAAAATTATTCGTATTTAGAGAACCATTCATGTTTCAACTTTTTTTCCCCTTATTATGTAACAAAAAAAAGGACAATTCGTCGTTGATGATAAAACACACTTCCATTGAAATTTCATTACTATTCAATGGTGTTGAAATTTTGTCAATTAATATTGTTTTTCAATTGTAATAGAATTACATCACTCGTTTCAAAAACAAGTTATAATTACTTTAAAAAAAATCTATTGTTTACACTAAGCGTTACTTTTGATTCCTTCCTTGAGGAACACGAGATTTCGGTTGTAACGTGAAAACATAGGTTTTGTATTAAATACTTCACATCAAAATTAACACGGCCGAAAAGGCACAACATGAAGGGAATGACAACCATCGTTTTTACATTAGCGAAAAGACTTTGAATCGTTGGGAAAGGTCTAAACTTCCCTGATTTCTTGTATTCAGATAATTTCTTACTTTTTTTATATTCAATTCTGTCCATAATAAACAT
The DNA here is from genome assembly GCA_019455685.1 of Philornis downsi. Classification (NCBI taxonomy): domain Eukaryota; kingdom Metazoa; phylum Arthropoda; class Insecta; order Diptera; family Muscidae; genus Philornis; species Philornis downsi. The sequence continues at coordinate 3,467,228 of JAHXMU010000007.1, forward strand.
CTTTCTGCTTTGGAACACCAGATAATGATGTACATTCATCAGCTTTAACTACTTATTCCGTATTAAGTTTGCCTTAACAACCATTTAAATCCAATTCATAACTTTCATTAATTAATTATTTTTTACATCTTTTCTTTGTTTCTTTTTTGTACATTTTATAATGAAAATCGCTTGTTCAAAACCTCCTGCATGCCTGTAACAAAAAAAAAAAAAAAAAAACATAAAATTATGTTTGCTGCAATTAAATCTTGTTAATCCCGATTTAATTAAATTAACTTTTGGTGATCACACATTACGACCTACACGTCTGCATTTGAAATGTGGAATTTCCATTTGAAACTGAAATGGAATTGTATTTTCAATTAAACAGCATGTTAAAAAAATAAGCAAAGTGGTAAACTCAGAAAGCCTCATAACATTAATTTTATACTATTTTTCTTCGGGTTTTGTTTTCGTGCTTGCTTTCACTGCTTTTGTTTTCTTGGATGCTTTCTTTAATGCTGTAACCGAATTTTAATTTTCGAATGATAGATTTGAAAACAGCTTATCTTGGTATGCTTGTGCCGGAATCGAAATTCGGTGTTGTGAAATGTTTTGGGATGGAACATCCCTGTTTTTTATAATTTTTACTTTTTTTTTGTTAAAAAACATGCAGTCTGTTGACATCTATCATTCGAAACCTAAATTCTTAGTACAGCTTGTTTCTTGTGTATTGAATTGATATTCTAAATGTTACAATTTCAAAACGCGAGATATCCTTACAAATATAGCATTCAATTTAATTTTTTGTCAGAAGGGTTTGGGTTTGCATTTGTTTTACTATCCTTTCATTTTGTTTGTTTAAGTCGTCTTGCAACATTTTGTAGCATATATGTACCTCTCACAATCAAAATTAACAACAACTTCAACAACAAGAATAATTGCATCCAATACTCTGATTGCTCGCTCGTTTCGCTCGATCGCTTGACTTGAAAATAACTCTCCAAAAATCCATCACAAGTTTGAAAATGCAACTGTTTGTGTCTACAACCGCATCAACAGCATCTGCACTTTAACGAACACTACGTGAACGATATCAACCACAACGACATTAACGGCGTGACCGACCACCACATGAACAGGACCAGATCTATGCAACCGTCATTTGTAAAAGTTGCTTAAGCACGTGTGGGATGTCCGTATGAACCCATTTTGTAGCATCACAAGCGTACACCAACTTACTTCACTTCTATTTTTCCTCTTTCTATTTCTCTATCACTCTTTCACATTTCGCACATTTGATAACGACAACACCAACACAACGTAACACTTCACAACAGCATTCGATTAGCCCACACAATACCTGTTACAGAAACAACTATATGAGCTCCATTATTCGATTTGTTTGGTGTAATCCTTACAGGGATAACATATTAAACTCCAACACTCTACCAAAGCAAAATACGGCAATGAATAAAAGATATTGTAAATACAAAACATATCTGTTGTTCGTCCCAACTTCATCAATACTTCGACACAACACAGACACCCACACACACCCCTCTTGCACTACAATTTCAACTACCTATACTTCCATCTACTTCAACTACTACTACTACTACTTTGTCTTATAACAATAAATACGAAATTTTGAAAACTAAAATGCTGCAATGCGATTCATACGTCAATGAAAGAACATGCAAGACTCCTCTTCTCTAGTGAAGTGGAGGACCCTTGAAAGTCTGGTAGCATCAGAACCACCAACATTGCCGCTTAGCCATTCCACAACAGTAATCGAACGTGAAATTTAACAAATCGCCGTCATCGATGCGTGCTTATCCAACTCTACTCCATCACAACTAACCTTGTAATACTTACTAACCAACTACCATCTATTGCGTTAAGTCTTCTCTAACACCAGCATTGAAAATCGTATGTACTAACAACAATTTGCCACGGAATCCAAGGATTTATATCCACAACAGGTAAGTCTAAATATTAAATTTTTGTTCTGCATTTGTATCGATTGAATTGTGTGAATTTCTATTAGCAAACTTTACAGAATTGTAAATAAGAGATTTCCATATATGGAATTTGTTTTTTTTTTTTTTAAATATCCACCGGTTTAAATTTTCTGAATACTTATACGAGTATATACATATGTAGTTAATGCAGCGATATTAATTATCAATCTAAACTGGAAATGTGGTTTCTGGGAGTTATATTATCACATCAATCTACTGTTATTTTTATGGCCTGGTACGCAGCTAAAGTGAAATTTTCGTTTTCCATAAAGATATTCATAATTATTTATTGAATAATACATTTTTCTTAAATTAATATGATTTATAAAACTTCAATGGATATTTATGAATATATATATATATATATATTAAATATATGGTGCTTTGGAATGTTTCGGTACTTTGCGTCCACCAGAATGTTGTTTGGGAATGCTGTTACAGGGTTGTTTGTGCTACAAAATGTGAATGTTGGTGCTTTTATTTCCTTCGAAAATTCATGGTTTAATAAATTAATATTATCTATTGAGATGTTTATTGCTTTAAGAGCAAAGACTATCAGGCTTTTAAAATACGAAAGTAAGGTTTTTTTACACAAATATCCACACTTAAATGTATTCAAAATACAGCTGTCGGGTGGAAATTTAGCTCTAGGCCAGTAAGCAGCTCAAACGCAATTTTCGTTTGTCTCGAGTCTACTTATCCCCGTACAGAAATTATTTTTTGAAGACCCTTTTGAGAAATGTCTAATTTTCTTGAAAATTTGGAAACTATAAACTTTTCGATATACGAATACGAGTACGAGGGTTGTTGCGTACATAAATTTCAATGGGAAATAAACGAAAACGCATATGGTGTCTCTGGCTGTCACAAATGAAATGAAAAAAAAAAAAAACTATACTACCCAAATAAAAAGTAACTGAAAATTATGTCTATAGAAATTTCCGGCACCATCGTACGTTTTTCATAAGAAGCGAAAATTTAGTTTGAACTTCATATTAGGGCTTAATACAAGATACGAGTAAACGAATTGTATAAATCTGCACTTTTGAGAAAATCCAAATTTGTCAACAACATGAAATCGTGATTGAATTTATAAAAATGTAATGTACACAAAGGTTATTTAGAAATCGACAAAACTACGATTTAACCATATAATTTGCAAGTATAATTGCTATGCATGTTAATATTCGTACTCGAATAACTTCGAATATACACAATCAAAGTCGGCATTCGAGTAATACTCTAAATATAAAAGAAAATGTAAACGGAAGCGTATATTTTTTTACCGTGTTTCTTATTTGTATCTCCATACGAGTTTTATGTTAAGTGAGCACGTTGATGTGGCATTAACAAATTTGTAAAAAAATAAAAAAAAAAAAAAAAAAAAAGGTTAAAATCGAATGCGAGCTCATTTCAGAAACAAAGTGTCCAATCATAAATATGCTCTAATTTTTAATCGTGTTTAATGTTTAGCGATTTTTCTGCTTTATGTTTGAGCCTCGTGCCAAATTAGGTGCATCGATCTGGCATCAACAAATCTGTAAAAAATCAATAAAATAAAAAAGGGTTAACATCAAATGGGAGCAAATATCTGAAATAAGGCGTCGGCTCGCGGATATTATAATATAATGATTCTTAATCGTGTTTTTTTTATTTTTAGAGGTTTAGAGATTTTGGTAAAGCATTAAGTCATCATATAGTGTAGGTCTCCGTTGTTAAGCACCTTTACTATTTTGAAACCTTCGTTTCCAAGTTTTAAACAAATGTGTGTATTGATGATTTTTTTAATTTTTCAATTTTGCCATTATGGCGATTTGGCAAAATGAGATCATCTTCGTAGTTGGGCACTCCTTTTCTGAGATTTTTTTGCTATTTCTAATTTTTTCATATTTGCCTATTTTGGTTTTATCATATCATGGACTTTGAAAATGTTTATAATAATTTTTAGTATTTTATGGATTTGGCCTGAGTGTTAGATGCAGCTTTAAGTGAATTACTTATATGTAATTGTAAATTGTTAATATAAGACTGCTCTGGCATATGCCATGTAGATATGATATATATTTAGCGGGAAGAGAGTGCCATTGGTAGTTTACAAAATGTTTTAGATACTTTAAATACTTTTACTTGTATTAGCTTGCCAATTTAAAGAATATTTTGGGGTTTGACAACATAGATGCTCCGAATACTTCCATTTTTATGAATTTCTTCGTTTGTAGTCTTTCATTGAAACCCATTTTTTTAAATTATATTTATATAAAATTAAGCGTTAAAATAAAAATTAACATTCTTAAGATACGATTGCTTGTAATTTTTTCGCATCAGTCTTTAAACAAGTATTTTTTACTTGTGGAGAAAGTAATAAATTTCGTTTAAATTGTACGTAAAGTTTGATACTGAAAAAAAAAAAAAATAATATCGTAATAGCAGTTGTAATAAAATTGTAATAGGAAATGCCGGGGTTTTTCAAGACACCCTCGTTTTTTACGCCAGTTTGCATTCTTTTGAAATATATTCGCTTATAAAGGGTGGCGCATAAGTAACATTAACGGCGACTATATTGAATGCGTTCTTGTGCATCATTTGGTTTTAACTCGTGAACCAATTGCATCTTATATGGGAAAAGATGTAACAGATATAAAATTCTTTGCAAAGACCGCCTAGACATCTCTAACTGCTGAGAACGTCGCCTAGTGTGAAGTTTCGAGGTTTTCCTCAATACTTGCTTGCACTCGAGCAATGGTCTGTGCATTTCGAACTGCACGAGGTCTACCATCACGCGGAAGATCACAGACAGCCCCTTGTTGCCCAGAACGCTAAATTGTTGGAGCGCTAGGAGCATTTCGAACATGAAAGAAATTTCGATATGATCTGAATAATCGAATGCTGACTTTCAAAGTAAAATTGAACAACTTTGGTTCTTTTTTCTGTGTTGAGCCTTTCCATCATAAATTTCCCAAATATTATTTAGTTAATTCTGTAAAGAGACGAAAAAATTAAAACAAAAAATTCATTCACTGATCAAATCATAACCTTGCTTATGCGCCACCCTATCTATATTAACAGAAATTATTTATTTTCTCAACAATTAACGTTCTTGTCGTCACATTCTGGGAACATTCCCTCGTCAAACAAATCCCGTGAGTAATGGGAGTAAGTAAATTACCCATTCTGTCAGTCAGATGAGATGAACACGAACAAATTTCCGTTGAATTTATATTAAAATTATATTAAATTTTGTGTATTGGCTGGCAGAGGCGCCACATGAGTAATGTCTGACTTAGTAATTGATGATGTGAGCAACACTGCTAATGGTTATAAGTGATTATTTTTATGATATTAATCATCTTATAGAGTTCGGTCGGGGTGATGTTTGTGGATTCGTGTGATACAGGAGTATGTAAACCTCTGAGGAGGAAGTTTGAAGTTGTCGTAGATAATTCACAAATAGCAAATGTTTCAACGCGTTCTTTTGTTTTCGCTGAATAGATGGTAACTAATTTCGGTCGGTTTTACTCGCCACCTTTTAAAATAAAATAATGGATTCTAATGGATCTAATGTATGTATCTGCTACTAATTTATTGTTCTAATATTATTCATAGTTTGTTTTATTTTGTGCCGGGTATATTTTTTCAATTTAAAAAGGAGTATTTTTGGAAAACTGCTGTATAACAATAATAGTATAAGTTGTATGATTTTCATATGTAATAAATTAAAATCAGGTGCCAACGTTTAAAATAAATCTCAGGATTAGTGAACATATTGTTTACATGTGTGTGAAATTCTCGGTTTATTTGTGTGATATCTCAATAAATGGGTACGGGCAGTATAAACTTAGTTGATATTGGATGTTTCCATATTGGAGGTATTTAAAGCCTGTAACAATGATTATCAATGGAAACTTCCGATAGCTGCAAATATGCTTTTTTCATATGCTTTTTTGAACCATTTTGTCTGACATAACTAAAATCTAGGCAAAATATTTTGCAATGAATATAAATGGCACTGTATTTTTTGTATATTTATAAATTGAATATAGGTCGTATCAACATCAAATCCTATTTCCTATATCTTGTTCAATTAAATTGTTGATAGTTGCCATGCCTGTAATGCGACAAGAAAATAGTTGCTTCTGAACTTTGTCAAAACAATCACTTTTGGTTTGGAATATAATTTTGCTAAAACAAAGTAATCAGGACCTGTATCTGCTGATGATAATTCTCTATAGCTTATCACCAGAATGAAGTTCCTCATTCCTTTCAATAGTTTTTGTTATTTTCAAAATTCGCAAATTTGCATCGGAGCGGATAAATATTATAAGAATGAGAGATTTCGTACATTATTAAAATTTATTCGAAAAGTAGTGTTCCTGGCAGGGAATTGAATTTGGATTCGCAGTTTAATATTAGAAGTTCAACAGTTTTGCTCGGAGTTAGAGATAACGTTGTCTTTACCACTTTACACTCCAATTGCTGTAAAAAAAACTTAGAGAAAAAAATGTATATGTTTCATGAAATTAAAAGAAAAATAACATCAATCACTAAACTTTTGCCTATTTGTGCTCTTTGTTATTAATTCAACATTTTTATCAAAAAATTGTTGAAGACGAACAAAAAAAGTTTTCCTCCCAAATCCCAATTTGCTGACTTACGGTTCCCCAAAATCAGGAACATTAAGTATGCCTATCGCCCTTTTATTGGAATGTTTATCGAAATGCCTTTTTAACGGCCTATGTAAATCAGTTGTAACATCAACCCTTTCCAAGCCAGTTGGAAATTTTGAATTTCTTAACCTAACCTATAAATCGGATAACATCCCATTGCTGGTTTCACGCTTAAAAGTGTTTTTTTTTTCTGTAAACTGTAAAAAATTAAAACTAATTTTTAATCTTTGTTTTTGATTTTATTTTCGATTTTCAATTTAATATGAAAATCGAGTTAATATGAATACTGAATTGCTGCTGAACAGCTGGACGGATAGCTATTTCGGTATTCGTGTTGAATCACGTTTGAATCACCACTTTAGTAACTATTTTACGCATTTTTCCATTGTTAAATAATCAATATTCGTAAATGGCAAGTCTTTCACTAAATGAATAATACTTCAGATGACAGGTATATAACAGCTGACAGCCTTGCCGGGCAGGTGATTTTGAAACCACTAAATGAATAACTCTGTACTTTAAAATAATTTTTCCCAGTAAAAATGAAGCGTTTTCAAAATTATTTTTCGCCTACAGCTTTGTTTTTTAGCTTCTTAAAAATGAAAAATTATTTTGAAAATAGCGCGCGATTTTTTCAAATACCTTTTTGACTGTAGCGCTCTATTTTTTATTTTTTAAAACTGCGAAATTATTTTAAAAAAACTGCATGGTTTTTAATTTCTTTTTACTACACTTTTTTAATTTCCATAAATTCAAAATTATTTTTAACAACAGCATATAGAAAAAATGTTGTTACTTTTTTCTCATTCAGATCCGGTTAAAGTATGAGTGTGATCAAAAAATAACCGTTATTTTATTTTGTTTTTTCAAAAAGCATTTATTTATTAATCAATTTCTATTTTATTTCCTTTAAAGTAGTCCCCTCAGATATAATAAACTTGTGTCAGCGTTTCTTCTAATCCGCGAAACACTTCTAAAACGCGCTTTTTGGTATCGCCAACAGCTCCTATTTCGATTTTTTTTTTAACTCCTCAATCGTAGCAAAACGCTTTCCTTTCATCGGTGACTTCAGTTTCGGAAAGTGGAAAAAATCAGCGGGGGCGGTGATTGAGGCATGATTGCGGTTTTGTTTTTGGCCAAAAATTCATGCGCAAGCATCGATGTGTGAGCTGATGCGTTATCATGGTGCAAAATCCATGATTGGTTTTTCCACAATTCTGTGCGTTTCTGACGAATTGCTTCGCGTAAACGGCGCATAACTTCAAGGTAGTATCCCTTATTGACCGTACGACCTTGTGGCAAGAATTCATGATGCACCACGCCATTGCAATCAAAGAAAACAGTGAGCAAAATCTTCACATTTGACCGAACTTGACGTGCTTTTTTCGGTTCAGGACGAGCATCGTCATTGACATCTTCTCGGTCTTCCTTGAACCGGTTATACCACAGTTGAACTTGTGTTATGCTCATAGTAGGTTCGCCAAGCGCCACAGTCAACATTTCAATTGCCCTTGCACATTTAATTTCATTTTTTACACAAAACTTAATGCAGTTTCTTCTTTCTTTTTTAGAATAGTACAAAATCGAAGAAGAGCACACCAAAGCACGACTAACCTTTTTATCTGTCAAAAACAAACTGACAATCCAAAATGGCTGATATTGTCAACATATATAACAGATATTGTACCAATATTACAGAAAAAAATGCGAAAATCGAACATACGTAACTCACGAAATTTGAAAAAAACCGTTTTTTTTATCACACCTCGTATGGAAGGTAGACCATATGGTGTGTTCTAGGTAACTCGGTTAATTTGGATTTTGGAAAATGTTTATTTCTTTTTTTTATATTTTTAATTATTATTAATTAATTGCCAAAAAAATGAAACTGTTTTGTTACAAATTAATATTTATTTTCAACCAAAATGTGTATGTTTGCCGCCCCTAACGATTCCAAGACATAAGAAATTCGCAAATAATTTTATGGTTCCATGTCGTTGATTTAAGAATTTAATAAACAAAAAATTAATCTTAATATAATTAGGGTTATCGATTTTTCGCTCTCGAAGAATGCAATTATTTTGTGAATGTTGTTTTAAACAACCGTAATTTTTGTTTGTTTTTTAGTTGATAATATTTTGGAAATTTAAATTGAAAGTGTTTAAATGTTGTGTAAAAATTGAAGAAAAAAAGAATTGAATGAGATTTGCTCTTGCATAAAGGAAAAATATCAGGAAAATAATCAATCTATAATTTTTTTATGGGGTGAAATAAACCACTTTTGTAACATCCAGATTTCGTTTTTAAATGGTAAAATATGGCCCCTTTTTAAGTTTTTTTCTTCGAGCAACAAAATGATGCACTTTCATTTTCAGAGTATTGCGCCCTGATAAGACTACTTTTTTTTTGTCAAATCCTGCTTTTTGTTATAAACTACTTTACGGTTGTTGTCCTAATTTAGATAGAGCCGTACATGCGTGTATTACGTCTAAACTGCTGCTGGGGTCTAAACCTAATAAAAACAACAACTAAACCAAATGTTTCAATCAAATTGCAAGTGCATACTTATATCTATGCCCGTATTTCTTTATTTTTTTTTTTGTAATTACGTGAAAAGTTTCATCGGCTGATAATGATGAGTCATCCGCCGGCAATTAGAGACAAGACAGCAACATTAGTCGCCCAACAACAACAAGATTCAAACACCGGACGTCAAGTGTTTTTTGGAACAGCTGCTGTAGTAGCAGATTGACGTCTATGAGGATTTTTTTTAGCACAAGCCCGATTTTTCGCTTTTCTGGTCCGCAAACAATAGCAACAAATTGATATCTATAAAATTCATAGCAAAAAAACAAAAATATTAAGTTCATTCTATCAAATAAAGCGAAGAAGGAGGAGAGAGAAATAACAACTGAAAAAAAGTTTGCAATGACTGTATCTGTGACTTAACGTCCCCAACCGACTAAACACGTTAACCGAGACAGCAGTGGCGACTGCGACGTAGAAAGGGCGTCGTTGAAAACAGTAACAACTATGATAAGAAAAAAAGAAATAGCAAGCGAAACCGATGGGAAAAAATAGTGATGATAATCAAATACAGTAATGACATGAGTCGGCTATACTCATATCTCGGTCATTGATAGATATTGGAGTAAACAGGGGGGTGCCGGCCGAACACCATAATAGCTAAGTACAAAAATTGCTACAACTTTAATTGATGTAGAAAAATTATAATAGCGGTTATATCGAATGTCATAAATCGCAAATAATTAAAAATAATTGTAATGAAACTAGAATAAATATTTGTTAAGTTTTTGACCAGAAATTCGTTCACAATAACAGTGTTATGAAACCCATGACTTTGCCCATGCATCTGGTCTTTTTTGTCGAATTTGCTCTCAAAGGCTGCATAACGCGCAGATAATATCTCTTATTTACTGTCTGAGCTTCTGGCAACTATTCTGAGTGCTCAGCACCGCCATAGTCAAAGACAATAGCTAACATTTTCCTGACTTTTGATGTGATTTTTTTCAGATTAGGCTCAGTTGGAAGACACAAAATTTGTTCGATATTTTCGAAAACGAACTGACAAAATCACGCTTTGTTAACAAACTAAGTGATAGAACGCGTTCAAATTCCGCATTAGCATAGAGAAGAGCTATACCAATATGCCGATAAAAAAAATGTTGACAATCGCTTTAAGCGGACTTTTTAAATGATCAATTCAGAATGTACAAATGTCGGCGAGATATTATATTAGCAATTTAGGACGCTGTAATTTGGCGTTTTTTATTTTTGTTTTTTTTTTTTTTACCTAAAAGCTTTACTATATCGTAAAATATTTCAAATTTTAAGAGAAATATGATATTGGTCGATGTAGCCACCTTTACATCGACCGGGTCTTAAATATTGCGCTTTCTGTATTATGTAGGGCTTTAGACGTAGAGCTTCATTGAACTGCACTTTTCGAATCATTTCTGGTGATGTTGCTGTTTTGAAGTTCCACCTCCTAGACGTTTTTGACGCTACCAGTATCATAGTAATTATGGGTTCATTTTATCCTACACGAGCATTTTGTTTACATATATAGGTAGATGTCGTAGCTCATTAACAATGGCTGGCTGCGATTTTCCAGCTAAATACAAAGCAATAACATTGTTTCGTTTGAATTCCATTCCGACAACTTTTCTATCTGCAACGTAAAACGATATTTTTCCGTAGGTTTGTAAATAACATAACACATTGACGCTTGTTAAAAAATGAGGGCGCTGTCATTAGCCGTTTAGTGCTACAGCAGCGTAAAGTTGATAACAATTCGAGCGCCTACTCCGGTACAACGCATATATAACAAATCTACTTCCAAAATATCTATAACGTTTTGGTCAAGGAAGCAATAATTTTCGTTTTACATGAAATTAAAAATATCATTATTTGGCAGCATACAAGCCAAATGCGTTGCCTCCTTAAAGGGTTCCTTCATGATGCTTATTGCAATTGGCTTAAGCATTGACTGATATGCGTTTGTATTCAAAAGCGTCTTCCATGTTGCAGTTTGCGGTGCCGAGAACCGTCAACAAACACCCCAAAATTTCTGTACAATTCAATCATCGTAAAATACTTACATCCGTCAGAGTGTCACTGCTTATTTCTGAAATATAACCAGAAGAATATTTTGATTTTCTGCTTCTATACTTTCAATTCTATTGAAGTGAATTGAAATATATAAATGACGCAAGCAAAATTTTCGAACTCCCACAAGTTTGGAAGAAACTTGAATGTTGTCATGCAGATATTGTAAAATTTACATCATTATAGATAACAGATATTTATTATTAAATATTTACAACAAAATGAATTAAATAGCATGAAATTAAATCAATCAAATTTGGCCCGCCACCAAAGATCATGTGACGAAATCCACGTCATTTAGATGACGTGATGTGATGTCTGAATGTTGATCCAGGGCAAGATGACAATTTGCTATACAGTGGATTTTCGCAGAAAACAACAATAATAACAAAATTTGTATATTAAAGAAAAAAAAAACGGAAAGAGAGTTGTAATAACAACGATGACACTGACGACATCTTTACTTGTGGATGTTGATAAAACTGGTGATACTTCGGCCTCCATTACAGCGATTCTCGTCGTCAAACATCCACAGGGACCAAAAATAGACAAAATACATTAATGAATACTGGTAGCAACAATGGCAGTGGAAATGCGAAGTCTATGTTGTTTCAAGTACAATTCAAAAATATGCGGGATGTTTGCAAGTTGTGGGTGGCTTTTATTATGACTCCAAGGCAACAGTTTTGGTTCCACAAATAGATAGATTTATTTTAACTCTTATTAGATTATACTGTTTGCGTTTTTCTGCTCTCCTTCGGAGCATTAATTAGCCAACTGTATTATGTAAAATGTCATTAAGTAAAATGTTTTTAACACGATTAATGCCATTAAGGCAGCGCGTACAACTCACACATTTTGCCGGAATACTACTACTATTTTGCTAATAATAGGCAAATGCTTTCTACTCTACGCCGGATTGTAGTATTATTATACTATATTTAGCGGAATTTGGCCTTAGAGCTTTTTAAAACCTAGAAATGAGTTGTTATGGAAACAAAAGATAATCGACAATGGTGGAATGGAGGAATAGCGATATCCAATTTATTTTAAGAACACGATGTCCAGAACCAAGTCTGCTAGTTACGTTTGTTATGTCATACAAGGAGGTGTCTCAAAAAAAGTTGATGTTTAGGGAATAGACTATAAAGAAGTAGGCAGTTTATCGAAACGTACACAATTTGGGAATTTGTTTCCTAAAAATAATATCATAATAATATCATATAATATCGTGACATTCATTTATTTAGGCAAACAGTAAAATTTTTCATGATAGTTCGGCTGGTGGACCGCCATTTTACTGTCATTTCGTGACGTTTATTTCCTCTCAAATACGCCAGAGAAGAACTTCGGATTTGAGAAAAAATCTGTATGGATTAAATCAGGACTGCGAGATGCCAATTTATCATCTTTACTGGAGGTCAATTTGTGAGGGAAAATTTCACGAATTCGTGGAAAAGAAGCACTGTAAGTTTGTGACGTTGCTCCGTTTCGCTATAACCATATTCTTCGATTATGGTCAGGAAAAGTTTTGCAGTTGAGACAACAAGGAGTTGTATAGGATTACTCATTTTTCGTTTTCAAGCAAAGTTAAATATAAAACACGTTGATGATTTTGAGGAAACCTTTATTTTGTATGTCATTTAAACTACCGCCTTTAGATTGGTTGCTGCAGTGGATCTTTTCCAGGTAGTTTTCAAAAACATACGGCCTGCAGACCATAATGCGTTCCAAACAGTCACTTTTTCCGGTTTTCCACTATCCCTTCAGGGTTATCCGAGCCTCATACGAGTATGTGAAAATTTAGCTTGTTAACCACCGTAACTACCGAGTGAAAAATGATCTTCATCGCTAAAGAAATTTTTGTTCGATTGAGGGTCCACGTTTGAATCACCACTTTTGCAGTAAGTTTTAACTACTTTTACGCGTTTTTCGTTGTTAAACAATCTATAAATCGTAAATGGCAAACCTTACACTAAGTAAGTAATACTGCAAATCACAGGTATTTAAGAGCTGACAGCATTGACCGGCGGATTTGAAACCACTAAATAGATAACCCTATGTAACATATCCATATAATGCTTCGAATTCACTGTAAAAAAGTGTCGACAATTCCATGTGACAACATCGCAGTTCATATGGTTACTTTATGTGGATGAAGGGCTTTCCAATGCTTGCATTTCGGATTCGTTGCACTGCAGTAGCGATAGTTCTGCTTATTTACGCCTCAATTAAAATGAAAACAAAATGTTGGTAAACGTTGAAAAACACTCAATTGTCTGCTTTATGAATTGAAACTTTTGGGGCTTTAATTCTGGCACCAATTACATTTTGTAGGGGTGCAGCTATATGTATTAGTGCAAAATGTGGTTTTAAGCACTTGCGCATTTCTGAATTAAAAGATTCGGTTCACCACCTGCAGAGTGATTAACTCTCTAATTTTGCTCTAATTTTGTTTTTTCCAATGCTGTACCGGTCTGTTCAACCTTTTTAAACAATTTTCGAATGAGAGGAATACTTGGCGTATTATTTAAGAGCTAAAAACGTCGAATATTGCAGTATCTTCTACACGTTACAATCGCAGAATCAATGTTTTTTGTAAAATTTTCACGTATACAATGCACAATCCGCTCCCGAGAAACGCTCCATAGCGGCTGAACTCCCAAGGGCCATACTAACGGCTGACAAACCGACTGACAAGCTAAACAAATTAGACTGTGCCCTGTACTTGCATCTGAATTACGATACTTTGCGTACCTATCTGTTGTAAAAAAAGGTTTTAGTTTCAAAAAAATTGTTTTTTGTCTACCACTTCAGAGAGGAAAATACGGCCGTGCTTGGGTTCGGCAAGCGAAATATACACTTTGTTTTGAGGTTTGCGATCCACTGTCGAACACTAAGTGGAACTTTTTTAAGTAGTTAACGGAAATTTTCTATTTTTTTACGAGATTACATTTGACGAATTTTTTGAATGTTTCAACGAAATATATAAAACTGTATCGAAAGTTGGCATATTTTTTTAATGTTGCTAGTTTACAAACTTTTGGCTATTAATCAAAACTGTTCTTAGTTTATTGAAAATAAATAAATGTTAATAAGAAATTGTGTTATTATTCCTGATTCCTACTAATCAACAGGGATTTGTCTTTAAATGTGAGTTAGAAAACGTTTGGGCATTTTTAAACTAAATTTCCGGTCTATTAGATACATATATTACCTATATATATAGATGATGTAAGGTATATACATTATAAAATAGATGTTTCGGAAGTTTTTAAGAAATATGTTAGACTCACTGTATGAAGTCGTTACATATTTTCTAACTAGACGGCTAATTACTGACTGTAGGCCACACATTGCAAAATATTCCAAACTTCGATCTTCTGCGCTTCTTCTGCAATTTATCTCATTAAGATCTGACAGACCCCAAAAGGCTTGCCCTCATAACGGTTCTTTTTGCTGCGCAAAAGTACGAATGTTCTTCGATAACAATGACATTTCGTACTGAAACATCTTCAACCCCGATGTTCTTACAGCAGGGAAGCCCCGTATACCGTTTTGTTTTTAATCTTTCGTTATATCATAATTCTTCCGTTCTTTCTACAACTGTTTTCGTATAAAGAAGACGGTATGTCCCTGTTAACTTGTCCTTATAGTGCTTCCTCATAATGCTCGTCACGATTGGCTTAAGCATTGCCCGATATGCAGCATCATTTTCCTCAAACCTCATGCTGTATTTTCCATCGTACCGACCGTACCGACCATTGCCCGAGCGTGGCATTTCATAAGTAAATTTGGCTTGTTCCCGAAGGCAATACGTTAGCACAGAAAAATCAGGATCGTATCGAGTTAAGGGACTTCAGAATTGGTCAGAAAATTCGTTAGTTGTTGGCAATTGGCTGAAAATATATTAGTTACAGATTTATTTCTGAAGATTTGTGGTGGCGAGTGTTGATGGATAAACGGCTGTTAATTAAAATGCCTTTGTATTAAAATGCATCCCCCAGATTGCCATTTTCACATCAAATTTGGGTTGCTGAACAAGCAAGACAATTTTCTCATACCCTCTTCTGCCAGCAATTGTAGTGCTCATCTTACCGGGTTCTGTGTTATAAACAAAACGTTAAACCAATTTGCACGCTGATCACAGAAAACGTGCATTACATAAAGCAAATGTACGACTATGTTTAAAATCATTCTCTTACTCTATAATTTGCGAAATTGTGATTTCTCCAAGTGCTATTCCATTTTATTTTCATGCAAATGGTACCCGCACGAAATATTCGAGTTTTCGTTTATTTAGAGATTCAAATTATTGGATGTCATATGTGATTAACAATTTAGCAGCTGTCTGTTTAGAGATAACATAATTATTGTTGGATTTACTAACGTTTTTATGATCACCCTAAGTAATAGAGAGAATCTTCAACAAGGAGTATCAAGGGATGTGGTGAATATTTTTTGAAAAATGTATTGTGGTCTTCTTGTGAAGCAACTGCAACAAATTTGCAGAAGCCAAAAAAGTATTACGCCTATTTTAGTAAATGTAATTGCTCTTGTGCGGCCACATAAAATGCTAAACACGCTGAAATTCTAAAGTACACGGGCTAAAAGAACTACGAGGATATTTTCTAGATATCAAGCGTTTCATAGAAGCAGCCATTAAGGCGATATCATTCGAGCGGTCAAAACAACTACCCCTCACTTCTCGCCAGATAAACGGCAACGAAAAAAGAATATTATCTGCAATGACTATCGACAATGTCAAGAATTATTCCTTATAATAGAGCCATAAGTTTTAATTTCAGCTCATTATTTTGACAATAGTTCAGCAAATATGCAGAAAAAAATTTACGGAGCAGGGGCTACATATTGTTTATTGTCGTTTTGTATTTCTGTCACCATAATTTTCCATTGTACAGGGTGGAATACTAATCGCGTTACAAACACAATATTAATGTGAATAAGGATTGTTATATAAAGATTTTGAAGGAGTTTTTTTTTTACCCACAACTGCGCCGAAGACATATCCGTTTCAACAGTATTGAGTTCCTGTAAGATAAATCAACTGCACCATAGCCAGGCCGGTTATGGCAGAGCTCCAACGAAAATACTCAAATAAATTAATACCCAGAAACTCCAATTTCCGCTAGCCTAAAGGTCACCTGAAATGACTACACCAGCCTTTTTTTATGCGGTTATGTCAACCAAGAGGTATAAAAAACGAAACCAAGGAATTTGACTGAATTGTAGCAGTTCACTAAAACAACAATTGAGCCGATCTCGAATGAATAATTTTCTGATCAGATGTCGCATATGTGTGAATGAGCATGGCGGTCATTTACGATCTATCACCTTCAAAACCGATTAGTTGTATAAAATAAATAAAAATAAATTAAATAAATACAATCATAAAAATAAATGAAATGCATTGATTAAAAAGTAAGTTATTTGAATTTCTTTTTGTAGCACAATTGGTGCGCCACCCCGTATTTGCGCAAAATCTAATAAATTTCCAAAACCAAATTCAAATAAAATAGTTTGTAACAATTACGTCTACGCAAATTCCCTCTTGCTTTCAAAGAGCAATTTAAATAAAAATTCTCTTTGCTACATGTGCTTGCCCAATTGTGCTCACACACACTAAAGGTTAATTTACATAGGTCAGGAGAGCTATCGCGTGTTGCGCTTATCGGTGAAAAATACTCGCGAAAATTGTTCATGCTTGTCCTCTTCCAATTCATTTCATAAGCGCTACAGCGAGGGAAGATGGTCGATTTCAGACCCTGCTTTCAAGTTGGTTTTCCTTCAGCCGGATGTTGCAAAGTTAATCAATTACGAATTAAGGCACTACTATATGGCTTCCTGAAAACATCATCTTTCTCTCTCCCTCTCGTCACCGCATCTCTTTTGCCTTTTTATTAACAGGCAATAGACCTATTTTTGGGGCCAATTTATGACGGTCATATGCAGGTTTTTTTTTAATGTATTTGGTCATGAATGAAGTATGTAAAAAGAGCAAATGGGAAAACAGGAACGCCTAAATGACGTGACAAAGAAAATTGCCATTAAATCTGACTACAACAGCTCGGCGATAAGTTAGTCGTTATATGACACAGTTACTGTTGAGCAAAGGTTACACTACCAACAACTGCAAAATGGTTTTTCATTCGTCGCAGGATAAGAAATACAGTTTTCAGTTGGCTGAATAATCATATTCAATTTGCCCATTTTGACAAAATTCTGCAAAAGTTGGTAACACATTCGTAATCAATTAGCAATGTTAGAATTTAGCCATTTGCACGGATAGTTTACATTAATTTTTTTTCGGAAAATGAAACTGATCTGATCAAGTTAAATATTTCTAAAAAGAAAATTATGGGATATCTCAAATATAATGGTTATTTGCAATTACTTTAGAATTTCGCACCCGAAATTGATTTGATCTCATTACCCGACAATGAAGCATTGTTACCTTTATCGAGAAAAATTGCCACCACTTGAGTAATGCCACATTATAGAAAATATTTTATTGTGTGTAGAATTTTTAAAAATATAGGCTTTCTAGTTGCAGAGATCGGACAGTATTTCGAACTTAATGCAGGGAATATCTTATGATTGTCGGAATATGATCATCAAGAAATAGTACAAGGTGTAGGTAGGTGTAGGTGCATGACCTCTGTTGAGACAAGTTTTTCATTATCAAAATCATTCACCATAGACAGGAGCATGTGGCACTCATTTAGTTGCACGTCCGCTCCTCTCCTATTGACCAAAGTCCAATCGTTGGCAGTAAACGTCTAAATTAGCAATTTGGCCGTAGGGAAGCAACTCATAGATATGTCGTAGATGGTTCCCTGCGAATTCAACCAAACAAGTAAAACTTTCCAGATCGTCAACCCTGACTTTGACGCCGTTTACGTCGGCTCACCGTAATTCGACACTATCGCTTGACGTTGTCGTAAGTGACCCACTTTTCATCACCGCTTTAGAAATGTATCGATTCCGTTGGGATTTGGTAGCAATTCACAGATGGAAATTCGGTTTATGAGGTCTGTTTTTGCGTTAACTTGTATGACACTATACATCGAGCATCTTTATGTAGCCAGTCTTATTCAAGTGGTTCTAAATGTTTTTTTTTTCCTCTGTTTAGATCCTGGAAAATCAAAACATTGTTTACATGACGGTCAGACTTGACGATGTCCGTTATTTCATTCACTACTCGCCTCTCGAAGTGTGGTCCAGGAACCGGAACAGAATCGACAGAACCTAAGTTTCATAAGTAAAATATGGCGCGCGTACAAACAACACTTAGTCAAGTCTCAACTTTCTCACTTTTATACAGCACTTCCTTCGCTGCATTGTCCAGAACCATTTTGTTCTTGGATCTGGTTTTTGCATTCGAAAATTATGTTTCTTTTGAATGTGTCGAACACGAAGATATATGTCGTTATTAATAACATAAACGAAGAAAATTTATTTACAAACGATATATTGATATCTGCACTACATCTTTTTGATTTTGTGTCTAACAAACTTTGAAATATAATTTTTTATTAAGGCAAAGTATTAGAAAATCAGGCAGTCATTGGAGAATGCTCTGTTGCCTACACAGGTATGTTCAAATCGAACTATACATAATGTCTACATTTCGATACAATTAATATTATGAAGAACTACTTAATCCACTTAGTTTTGGCAGTGGCATGAAAGTCCTTCTTTGGAAGTCTTAAACATTACTAAATCTGTGGGAGTGGTGAAAAATGTATTACTTTTGAATGACCTCCAGTTTTTTTCTGAGAAGTTGCCATGAGTGATTTTATGTTAGACTTGGCATCTGAAATCCGACATACTGTAGGCAAAGCAAACTTTTTAATTTTTATTTATTATTTTTTTAATGTAGAAAATTTCGCTTTGCAAGTTATATTTGTCGCCCTTTATGAATTCTATTCGCGAATTATTTTTGCGAACTCGTAAGCCCTACGAGAGTAATACATGATGCCCGACGTTTTCAATTCGGCCATTTTATTTTAAAGATGAATTCTGAATTGTTTTTTTAATTTCCATATGCGATGTTCGTCTATGCAAATTCTTATATAATAGACATGACGATCGTTGTAGTTCTTCAACGGAAAAAAGCGGAAAGCTTAATTTTTATTATAAATTATAACCTATATCTTGGCAATTACGACCTTAACCGACTCCTCTCATACGTAGTATTTGTTACGCTTTTTCTTTTTGTTGTCTATCTTTCCCTCTCAGTTTTTTTATGTTGTTTAGTTGTATAAAGTTGTGGATCTGCTTCGTCGATTCCAGTCCACAGTGGAATCGTTGTTGTTACGCTAAAAATCACATAACTTTGTTTATTATGCCATTTATTTATTGTTTGTTCATGCAACAAACATATTTTTTGTTTTGCTTTCTTTTATTCGTATACTCATTCGGCCGTTGTTGTTGTTCGCAGCATACAATTACAATTGGTTGTTATTATTACTTCATTTGGTTGGTATAAAGTCCGTCCGAGACGTCTGAGAGATGGGTGGTGACTCATTGCGAGTGTGTGTGATTAACGAGTTTTGGCATGTACTAATTTTTTCTACCTGTCGCTTAAGCGGATCACACAACGATCGTGCTTTTGAAAGAAATAAAGTGGGGCAGCGTTTGTCAAACGGATACGTGTCAAACATATGTTTGCCACTGCTGATAGTGGATGCGTGTTTTGTTTGCAATTAAGGCCTTACACATATAAAGTATATTCAAAATATGGGTAAGGAATTCTATTGCCTTAATTTTAGTTTACAAATATAGCATATGCAAAGTTATGAATTCCTTAACAGTTTAATCAGAAATTTAATTAAAGATGTCAGGAATTTGGCCAAAAGAATCACTGAAACCATATCATGTAAACTATCTCCGATTCCGGCAATAAACTTTTATAAGTGTCCTTATTAATCATAATTACAGCTATGGTGGGTAATTATGTATCTGTATATGTATATCTGCAGCAAAACAACACGATAGCTCAATTTGGCTTAAACTGTTATACTATTGTGATCAGAAAATAAGACCAGTTTTATTATTATTATTATTATTATTTTTTTTTTTTCAAATAATTTTTATTCTCGGCAATCAATTTCTTCGCCTTTAAAGTATTCCTCCCCGTGAACAACATATTTTTGCTAATGTTTTGATTTAAAAACGCTCCTCGATTCACGTTGAACCTCTTCCACCGACTTAAAACTACGACCACGTAGAGATGTTTTAAGTTTAGGAATAGCATGGGAATGGTACAAATTAGGCGAATATGATGATTGTGGGGTGAAATTAGTTGTTATAAAGAGCCAATGTAGTGTAAGATGGCACATTATTTTGGTACAAAAGCCAACAGTTGTTTTTCTATAAATCCAGCATTTTTTAAAGAATAGCTACACGCAAACTGAGCGATCGATATTTGACATGTCTGAGGCTCAAAACGTCTTTTAAAAAGTGGTTGATTGATCCGTTTGAATTGACTACATTATTAGCAAGATTCCTAATTGATAGCCGACGATTTTTGAGCACTAGATCTCAGGTTTGTTGGGCGTGACTTTCATCGATGGAGATTAATGATTGTCCGGGGCATTCGTTCTAGTCTTTCTCTGAGCTACACATGCTGCTTATATTTGCTTTATGTTTAATTGTAGCTACTTTAACGGAAAGTAAACATGGCACTTCCTTTTTATTTAAATAACTTTAATGTGGTAATGCCTTTAAAAGTAAAAACAAAACTAGGACTTCCCCGTTGTTTTCATTGTGAGTTAGTTTTGTTCAGTACTTGGTCAAAATAGTAAATACATTGATCAATTCTTTAATATTGTCGCAGTCTGCTGTAGTCTTTTGGAAATGCTATTTGTTTTACTGTTGTTTATCTTTATTCATAACAAAATATATGGTAAAAAAATCAGCCATGGGTCGAAAAAGTCATTGTTCTCCGGAGGAGAGTAAAGTTGTTTCAAGACTAAGAGAAAGTGGCCAAAGTTTTCGTTCTATATCAGAAACTATGAATCGGTCGCTATATTTTGTACAAAATGCTGTAACACCTAAAAAGTCCGTCGAAACTCTCGGAAGACCCAAGGAAACTTCAAAAACAACAGATATCCGTATTGTAACACTTGCGAAGAAGGATCCGTTTGTGTTTTCAAGAGTGATTTCAGCAGAAATTGGAAATGTAATATCATAGTGAACGGTTCGTCGTAGACTACAAGAAGCACATTTACCAGGACAGATAGCCGGAAAAGTTTCTTTGCTTAGACAAAAATGCTAGATTGGCGTTCACAAGAAGTCATTCACATTCGTCTAGAGGAGACGGTGAAAGAAATGGCGAAACATTTTGTGAAGCGATAAAACAATAATTATTGTATTTGGAAACGATTGTGCCCGGAATGTTCGACGCCCTAAGGGTAAAGAGTTCCATGTTCGCTTTATAAAGAAGACGGCCAAGCACAGGGGCGGCAATATTACGGTCTGGGGTTGTTTCTCGTGGTATGATGTCTGTCCGATACATCGAATTACCGACACTATGACCAGATTCCACTACAAAGATATCTTGGAAAAGACGATGTTGAACTATGCTGTAAGTATGCTTCTAAGGTGGAAATTCTAGCAGGATAGCGATCCGAAGCATACTTCTAAGTTGGTAAAGGATTGGTTCCAAGATAATAATGTTGCCCTTCTTGACTGGCTAAGCCAATCTCCGGACTTGAATGCAATCGAAAATCTTTGGGGAGAGTTGAAACAAAGAGTTAGAAAGGAGATACTTAAAAATAAGGATCAGTTATGGAATTTTGTAAAAAAAAACTTTGTGTGTAATACTAGTAGAAACCTGCAGTCAACAAAATAATTATCAATTTAGCAGAAAAAACTTAAGTTTTTTTACTTTTTTGCTTATTTTAACTAAATATACTATTAATTTGTCCAATGTTTTTTGATTAATTTCTTACTTTTTGAAAAATACTGAATTTAATTTTTGTTTTTTGTTATTGTTTTAGTATTTATTCTGTTTCTAATGTTATAACAAAAGAAATTGGTTTTTGTTTTTTCTTTTAATTTAGATACATTTTCGTCTACGAGCCCTTAAAAAAATATAGGGTGTACTTATTATTTTGACCATATGTGCATGTACATTTTTTTCTGACACAGGCTTTTCATTAAAGGCCTTGTGCAACATAATAAAATTTCCACAGTAGCAAATCTCTTACGTAAAAAAAATTAATGCAACTATTTTGATCAACGGAATCAAATATTGTAAAAATCGTCGAAATCCCTTTTTGCGTCGTACCAAACAAAGCCTAGCTCAAATACTAATGTCTGTCACAGTGCTACAAACTTAGTAAACAATTATTTCAGAGTTTAGATATCCGCGTAGTTTAAATTAAAAGCTGGTCATACTTTTTGGACAGACACGGGAGTATATTTTAGTTTGGTGTTGTTATTGATTTTCTTCAGTTTTGGGAAGAGGAAAAAGTCAGCCAAGATTGTGGTTTTGTTTTTGGCCAAAAACTGACACACAAGCATCGAAGAGGACACCAAAACACGACCTTTTTATCTGTCAAAAACAAACTGACAAGCCGAAATGGCTGATATTGTCAACATTTGTATATGTATAATAGACATGTGTACCAACATAACAGAAAAAAATGCGAAAATCGAACATACGTAACTCACGAAATTTGAAAAAAAACGTTTTTTTTATCACACCTCGTATCTACGTTCAATAGTCATACCAAAAGTATGCGTAGTACAAAACTAGTAAAAGTTTTTCAGAACAGCGGTTTTTGAAAAACAAAAAAATTTTCGTCAAATAATGGAATTATTTTAAGAGGTAAAATGTTCGTGAAAACCTTAATATTTCAATACTGTGAAGTTCGACAGAAGCCATTATGGTAAACTGCGACAGATGTAATTTTTTAGTTTTCGTTTTTAATTTGCGTTTTATAATTAATTTTCGTTTTGTTAATAAGAGTTTATTCAGAGTCAGACATTGTGGAGTAATTTGTGTACACTTCATAAAATATTGGCAATTCCCATCTATTGTTTTTCACGTTCGAGCATTGTGTAGCTCTCGTAAGATCATTTTTTGAAGTTAGTGTAAACACAATGTCGGCTTTTTTTTTGTTATTTGTTTATCTTTTGATTCTCGTTATTGTTAATCATTTGTTATTCATTTCTTACAGTTTATTAACAAAAATATATATTTTTTGTATTTTCTCATTAATGTGATTTTCTAACTTTTATTTATTCACTTTTTAACTGTGTTCTCTTAAAAAAAAATACTGAAAGTAAAATAACTACAACAATTCTTATGGGTTTGATTTCTTTATGTTAAGAAGCGAGCGAAGCAATTGCTAGAAAATGTTGTGAGTAACCTTAAATACACAACAAATTCATTTGTTTCGACATCTCCGCTTTAGGTGCCTGCGTGTGTGTGTGTGTGTAAGAGTAGGAAATGAAGTCATCTTGATCTAAAAGCTTTTAGAAGTTGATTTTGGGATGAAGGCGTCATATTTTTATTTTTACTTTCGATGATGTTTTCAATGATGATGATTGTGTTATTCTCTTGTTAAGCAATTGACGAAATCTTACTGGCTGACTTTGTTACAAATCAACAATAGATTAATATGGCAGCTTATGAGAAATAGGGAAATGCGGCACGACGGGTACACTAGAGCGTTGAAGTCGGCGCGAATATCTCTTGCGTTAATTGGTGAAAATTTTCGTACGTCATGTCATTTAGATGAGAAAATATAGGGTGATTCATTTATAGGTATGTTTTCAAAAATAAAATAAAATATTTTATATCGTTATAGCAGTCAAACGAAAAAGGACTTCAATGAAGTCATGGCGAAGACGGGTTTATTCGTTATTATTATTGTTCTCATTTTGACGGGTATTTACATCCAATCTCCAGTTGAAACGGCCGTAAGACATGGATTGTCGTCTAAAGGCAATTTCAAGATTCCGCATGTTTCCATTTTACAACAAATTGCCACAATAGGTCCTATTTTTTTTTAATTTAATTTTTAATCTTTTTTTTTGAATGCTTAAGATCTCGGAACTATGAAGGCCGATTTAAGTCGGTTTTCCTTGTAAGCAATATTGTGACAGTTTTACATTTTGACAACTAGCCCTAAATTAATCAACTTATAGATATCCATCGAAACTTTGTGCAATGGCTGTGCTCTACGTTGAAGTAATTCCCAAACCGTCATTGACCATTCAATATAGTGTCACAGAAACGTCTACGTCATAAAAAAAGGTTTAGTAAAAAAGAAATGCATTATTTTTGCATGACATTGATGGCTTTATTTAGCACAGTTAGGATTCCGATTTAGATCAAATATGCGCGACTTTGTTGAATTTCGGAGGTAGTTTCACTGTGGCTCTCTCACAAAAACCCTTATTCCTATAGACAAAAAAAAACTGGTACGGTTTTTTACAAGCTTCAAAATCATGCGCCATAAACAGCAATAATCCTCACTACCAGGTAATCCATTGCTACCAGGTCCGGACTACAATGTGGTTGCATAAGAAACCTCCAACCAAGCTCCTGGCGATTCTGACAAATTGCTGTAATCATTATCGAGTCATAATTCCTCTCCTATCAGTCAAAGCTAGCTGTTTTACGGCTATTGTTTCTCTCAGACGTTCCAATTGTTGCAGTACAGGTTTAAATTAAGAGTTTGGCCGTGGGGGAGCAGCTTATAGTCGATCAGTTTTCTTTGCGCCGTCGTATGTGGCACCCATACTTCGATCAACTTTTTGTATTCAGTCTTATTGAATTGATCCCAAACGGCTTTTGTGCAATGTTTAGCTCCGGGGAAGTCGA
>JAHXMU010000007.1:3492397-3512431 GCA_019455685.1 Philornis downsi
TTGATCCCAAACGGCTTTTGTGCAATGTTTAGCTCCGGGGAAGTCGAAGCAGTGCTTACGTGACGATCGGTCGGACTTGACAATTTCCATTATTCTGTAAACATTTTCTAAAATCCTTGTCCATCTTTGACGTTAGGACAGAATTGACAAAATCAAAATTGCGCATAGTTGTCTATTACAGTGTCGTTGCTGTAAAACCTATGCTCATTTTCAGCTGGCTTGTAGTTTTTTGCTTTTTTGTTGTCTTTTGTGTCTGTCTTAGGCCCCCTTTCACGCAATACCGTGTCAAGCAAAAATCGTACCTTTGTAACGCCATCTAACGTAACTCGATTGCACCTACACAACGCGGAATACAGATTACTAAATGCATATACATATTTTGGAAAAATAATACTCTTCTTTTTACTATACCTTGCGCTAACCTTATATTAAACCTGTAGCCAGAACTCTATTAAACGGTTTTTAAGTCGACCTAAAACGTTTATTTGGGCGACTTAATCGGTTTTCAGTTCATTTAACTGAATCTATTCGTAGAGTTCCTGTGTCCTGCTTTCAAACTTATTTTTTTCTTTATGTTATCGAATTATCGCAAATATTCTTTCGTTAACACTTTTTTGACTTCATCAGGTGAAAAACTTTTCTAGAAACCTTTTTTCGCTACAAAATGGACTTTCAAACAGCACTCCTCTTCGATGTTATTTTTAAGTCCAAATTTATAATACAAAAAAGTGTGACGGAAGAACATTCGTTTGGGCTTTTTAAATTAGCTTTTTTAGATAATATAACGCTCTAAGCTAAATTTTTTGATTTCTTTATGTAGTGGAAATATTGGAAAATTAACGATTGCAAAAGAATAAATCCGTTGTTAAATTAACGCCCTTGCGGTCGAATGACCATACGAGTAATATTAAAAATATCATTATCCAAAAATAAACGTTTCAAGTTAGAAAATATTATTTCTTAGTCAATTGCAATTTTGTGTAATTAATATGATTATACGAATTGAAATTGAACGCAATATCAGGGTTACCGAATTTCTCTGATTATTAGTTAAAATTAGTTGGAAATGGACAAGAATTCAATGTAATTACTGGTTCTCACTTTACAGACTTCATATACTTTTTCCGAATACAGTAAATTAATGAAAAATGTTTTGTGATCACATTTTCTTACCGCTACAATTTGGCGATTTCAAAAATATTATAGTGAAAATCTCTCCGGTCATTGTTTTATTGTAATCAAAACTTAAATATCAATGACATTCACTGGCTTTGACTCCATTGTTAATTTTTCTTCACACGGCTCTTGTTGGATATGTTCATTTTAATAGGGGGAGCAAAAAAAAAAAGGGGAAACCTCATTGAATTTTGATTATCGTGAGTTCGCTCACATGGCAATCAACTTGAGTTGTAATGCACAGTATTACGAAACCGGTAGCATTTAACATTACAATTGAAGTTTCTTGAGTTATAAATAAGTGTTTGTACGCTATCGTTTCATTAAGTTGATTGACAAGAAAAAACGACCTAAGTTAAGTTGGGACAAAGTCGAATTTATTCATTATTACTATTGCACTCATATTGACGCACATTTACGTCAAATTCCTATTCCAGAATTCGACATAGCTCGCAGGTTATAGCAATTTTCCAAAACCGCGATTTTAAAAAAAAAAATTGATATAAGAAAGAAAATGTTTTTTTTTTGTTATTATTATTTATACCTTTAAAAAAACATTTTGTTGTCTAAGTTTGAACTCCGTGCATTTCGAAAGTTACAACAAATTCTCATAATAATAAACGTTTAATATCGTAAACAATAAATTCCGAGTTCTTCTTGTAAGCACAAGTACAGAACCTGGCGATTGAAATTATAGCTTGTATATTTTTTTTTATTTTAAATTTGTTTGTGTTGCTTGATTTCGTTGTTAAACTATTGTTTTCCAAATTCACAAGGAATAATCTAGAATTCATTGTGCCATTATCTCAGTAAATAAATTGAACCAGATTGAAAAAAATGTATCGATTAACTTAACATTTTCTCGCATTACCTTCACTAGAATAGCGGCAGTACCTGGCAAACTCAACGCCATCATTTATTCGCTTCTGTTTTACGTCCAACATTTTTTTGGTTTGTTACACTTTTTTACAATTGTTTTCATATAATTTTCTTCTTTTTCCATTTTCCACCTTACAATTAACCTTCCGCTGAGCTGAGTGCGCCGCAGTTTGTTTGACTTTTGAGTTTCATTGTTTTTTCTTGCATCTGCAGTGATTTGTTGCGTTGTGGAAAACAGAGGTGCAATCTGGAGTGAAAACAGAAACAAGAAAAACACTTATAAACAATCACATAAAACGCTAACAGCTGTTTTTCTTTTCTTCAGAAGAGAGAAAAAGAAAACTGTTGTGTCATGCTTGACAATATTGAAGTCGCTCAGATGTGTGAAGTTAAGCCTTTGGACTGATGAACTTTTCGTCCGTTTGCCTCTGACTTCGTAAATAAATTTAGTCTTGGTATCGGTGACAGTAAAAAACAAAAAAAAAACAAAAAAAAATTACTATGATTTACTTTAGAAAAGTTATGTCAAATCATATAAAATATAGCTTAATCACAGAGAACATTTTTTGAGCCAAAACTCTTGAGAATTAGAGTAGGCTTTCTGAACGGAAGATGTAGAAATTGGAAAGGAGGAGTCGAGAGCAATGTTGAGGCTATCGGTTCTTTAGAATGAGTTAGAATGAGTTCTACGAAATCGGATTATATTTCATAAAAGAATGAGAAAATACGAAAAGCAAATAAAACTAAACTAAACCATTCAAAATCGGAATTGAAAAAGATGTTTCATAAGGGTTGATGGAGCTGATATATTTATATATTTTCGATACTTCTCGAACCTAAAGATTGTCGTGATACCCCTGTGACCCTGTCGTGTTCTGACAGAATTTTACAGCAATTACATCAAGTTATGACTAAGCACCATTTTTGAGAATGATGGGGGTCACCATCTTTTCTATAGGGATATACGATTATTCAGCTAATCAAACTTTAAGGTTAATTAATATCGTGATTTTTGTTAGCGATCTTGGCTAGTAAAGTTAGAATAATTATTCAAAGTTGAAATTGTTTGTGCAAGAAGATAATATGAAAGACGTTATGTTTTAAATGATAAAAATGTATATTAGAACATACTGAGTGACTCCAAGCACAGCGTACAAATTATGAAATGTTCAGTTATTCAAATTCGATTTAAACGATTAAACTTGGCGATTGTGGAATTGCCCATGAGTCCAACTTAAATTTCACCATCTTTAGAGCTGGACTCATCACTCATGAGAGTAGATCTGACTCGTCGATTTATTGAAATTCTCTTATGCGCTCACCAATTCGTGCCTTTGAGATAATCTAAAAATCATCTCAATCCAAGATCGAAAACTGTCGGGAATGGGATGCTATTTTTTACATTATGGAACATTTTTCAAACGAAAATTTCTCTCACAATGAACACAAAATGTCTTCCGTTTAAGAGGGATTTTTCTCAAAAAAATATTTGAACAGTTGATAAATCGTCAAATAGTTGTTACTTAAAATATTCAACGATTAAAATAGATTTGTTTATTCTTTGATAAAACATCAAATAGATGTTACTTAAAACATTCAACGATTAAATCAAATTGTTTATTCGGGGTTTTTTGTCAATTGAGTATATATATAGGTATATATATAGTATAGTTTAAAAATTCTATGCAATTACATAATTATAGGTAGGTCAAGGGGGTAATTTTAAAGGATTTAGAACTGCGCTATCGTCCAGCTTGAGCGAGTAACTTTAAGGTAAACGAAAACTTTATTGGTTCAGAGAAGACTTCCTGATTTTGATTCTTGGGTTACATTGCCAATGTTTTGCTATTTTTAGGAGATTGATTAGGTAGCTCATGGTGGAGAGAAAGTGATAATTATAATTACTATTTCTCTCTCGAAAATTGTCTAAATCACCGAAGATGTTTTTGCGTGACTGTTGTGCCTATGATCGCGAGTTCTAGGTGCCAATGGTAGACATACTGACATACGCTTCAATTAGTATAATGCAAGATTATTAGCCATTCGGAATCATCGTTAACCTGTATGGTCGTTTTATTGAATTTAAAAATAGAATGTATCTCATTGAAAGTGACGCGGGTTCTCCCATAACACATTCATGTAATGCAAGGAAATTCGTTTTTTTCACCATCTCCTCCTGTTCATGCTTGGCATTTAAAATGAAATTCTTACTCAAAATCTTTCATGAACCAAAGAAGATTTTCTTTTACCAACCACCTATGAACCAGGGAGCATTTTATGAACAAAAAGCTTTACATTTTCTCGAGAAATAGTATCGGGAATTGATCAATAAAAAACCAAATATATATTATTTATTTAAATTTATTGTCTTGCCTTCAAAGTAGACATTTACCGCAACGCGTTTCAATCGTTTTGTTGGACACAGGAAGTTCGACAATTCGTCAAGGCGTACTTCTTATTTGATTATGACTCGGTACTTTTTTTTGGCAAAAATTTGAAATGAAAAAAACTTTCAAAAACCTTAAAGGAGTGAATGCTTTATCGCAAGCATCTATCTGATTTGCAGTAAATTATCGTCCTTCGATATAATGTCGTCATAGACAAGCAGCATATCCTGAATTTATGGAATCTAAAATCATCCTGTGAATTGCAGCAGTGATTTTTGTAAAATCATATTTGAAATTTTCTATACTATAATAGCGGTATTTTGATTACAAAATGCCATAAAATCATTACTAAAATTGAAAACAGCAACATTTAAATTATTCAAAGCCCAAATATCCTGATGTTTTGCAAATTTTAAATAGGCTCAAAAGCACTTTGTTTTATTTAGTTTCAGAAACAAAATAAAACTCATATCATTCCAAGTCCATAACATGTAACACATCCAAGGACAATAAAGTCCACTGACATCTTCACCATCATTGGGCGTATTCAAAAAATGTGTGTTGGTGGGCTGGTGGGAGTAGGGGGTTGTAACATCTGCAAACAGTAACAGTTTTGTCTTGGACTACTTGACTGACCCCATTTTCTTTTTATTGTGACTTTAGTCACAGTCCCTCTTTCTCTCCCAAAAAGAAAAAGGTTCATTCGCCTTGTTGTGTGTGTGTGTGGAAAGTTCCACAAGTTACATGTATTTTTAGTTTATACTTACATGAGGTCGTAGTTGGGACTAACTATATATGTATGTGTTGTTGTTTGAAAAATATTACAAAGCTAAGTTTATGACATTTAGCTGACGACCAAGAGGAGATTAAACTTGCAAAAGGGTTTATGGTAGAAATAATTTTGTGTATAGCAAATATTGGTTCCTTAAACATGCATGACTGTTCATAATATAGTGTATACGTGGATGTTCTCACCGTTCTGGAATAAAATATACAACAAGCATATTTTAAGAATTCAATAGAAATTGAATACTTCTATGTTTTAAGGATATTATTAATTTAGTTATTTGTAACCTGCACGTGATTCAAAGGTTGGTTTTCTTCGGCTAAATACGAAAGGTTATAACTATTTTGGTGCTCAGTCGTGCTCACTGCAGCTTTCCCTCACGAGTGTTAAGAGATAAGTTATTATTCTCTCAGAGACCCCTTTAATGTTAAAAAAGCTAATTTCATTGAAGCCTGTCAGTTAGAGGCACTCAAAGTCTACCGTGGCTACAATTGGGTTTCGTCGTATCAGACGATATGTGTCAATCTATTTTTCTGGTGTATTTTCATGAAATATCTGTGGGGTAAATATCTGGTCAGTTGTCGATTTAGCAATTTTAAAGCCAAGATAAAAAGATTTGAAAATAATTCAGTCTTCACACAACACAATACTTTTCATGCAATGGGTACGTCATTTATTTTGATGACGCTTGTGAGAAAGCAACCTTTCCAAACGAGAATTCTGGCTGGAAACAAAAAAGAAAATAAACAATTGCCTTGAATCCCAGAAATGGAGGAGCTTACACTGAAAGTAACATACCGCTTATTAATGATTCAAAACGCCAGTTTTAGAAGCTTTGTACTAAGTTTACCGATTACTCGACTGCTCCCTATACCTGTCAGGCAAATCGAGATTTTAAATGGTTGTATCATGACATGTGCGAACCATCTGGCCATGATCTTACTCCTTGAAAAAAAAGAAGGAAAACATTAGTCGAGATTCCCCTATCAATGACTCTGGATAAAGAGACGATTTTAATGATTTTTGTTTTTTGTTTTAATATGCATGAATCTGGCATTCGACAGATTCATGCAGGATGGTGCCAATCATTGATATATTAAAAGAAGTATTTGATAACGTTGTCGCCAGAAAGAGTTAGCCAAGATCGAGCGATGATCGTTCACTTGAGTTGCTGCATCAATGATTCTAGAATTGGAAGCCAATGCCTAATGTGGAACAGCCAGTAATATTCGAATAATTCGGCACAATTTAGAGGTCCAGCATGCAGTCGCGGAGATCAGATAAATGAAATCATTCGAAAATTTCGTTTGCAATTTCGAAATCTGCTGTTCTAAAAAATTCCTTATGTTTACTATTAAGTTTCTTATTTCAATAACAGGTATGTTCCTTAGAACGCTTAAATTCAAAGTTTGTTTTTTATTTTGCTGCACCACTGACTGCTTTATACGATTTTTATTAACTTTTTTCTGTTTCTGCTTGCCTCGGGTTAGGCAATTCGATTTGCAATTCCAAAATCCACAATTCTAAAAAATCTCTCTGTATATTATTGGACCCCTTAACCACTATTGATTCCTTAACCAGTGTGTTCCTCAAAAAGGTGATACGGTTACGCTTAAATTCAGCTTTCCTTTATTTTGTTGCCCCACAAACTACATTGATGGTCGTTGTTTTACCTTTCGTTAGGCAACTCGGTAGTCCAATCAAAAGAAAGCTTCTTATGCTTTTTCTTTTTAATATATGTAGAGATTTTCTTTCCGATATTTCGTCTAACTTCGATAGTCATCGTCAAGGATTTCTAGCATATACAAAAACCGTACATTTTATTATAAATGACCTAAAACTGAAATTTGTATTACTTCTTACAATTTAGACAGTTACAAATTCTACTCTCTTGAGTCAGTTATTATCTTCTGTATCTTTTTCCAACACAAAGCTTTTTCCACAAATCAATAATAAATTTATCTGATCTAATGTCCTGTCATATCATTTGCCACTTTTATCTGAATGTGATTCTATTACTGGTTATTAAATGCAATGTAAAAAAGAAAATTTGTTTTCATATTTTTAAGCACATTTTAAGAATGTTTTTATATTTAAAATATTGCTGTATTCATTCTTTCCGTGTGTATAAGATATCACTGCACATCCTTTGTCAGGACATCATGATATCACAACAACGTAAAAGTCGTTACAGCGAACTTAAAGAAATGGACAAACATGAGCAATTAAATAAAGTTGATGATGACACGAAAAAAGAAGAAAAAAAGGATGAAAAACACTTTTCAATTATATTTGTACAGCATCCAAAGCCACCGCAAAGGGGATTGTTTACTAGAACACCCTGACAAACATTTCTTCTTCCCGTAATCCCCTACTTTCCCATTCTCTCTGACCCTCCCCGTATCTATAACATTTTTACAAAAGCCGTAAATGCAGGGAATACTCGT
This sequence comes from Philornis downsi, assembly GCA_019455685.1. Classification (NCBI taxonomy): domain Eukaryota; kingdom Metazoa; phylum Arthropoda; class Insecta; order Diptera; family Muscidae; genus Philornis; species Philornis downsi. The sequence goes on from JAHXMU010000007.1 coordinate 3,500,074, forward strand.
ATACTATTCATGCGGTGATGTTGGAGTCTGCCTCTCAGATCATCGGTACCACGTTGCATTCCACAGGACGTTGTCTTTCTTTTTCATCCCTCTGCTCAGTTGATATCATTGCACTGGAATGCTTCCATACTTATTACGCTTGGTCGGTTACAATAACTATTGGACAAGGTATCCTTTTTTTTTTTTTTTTGGGACCAGTAGAAGAAACATATTACTTCTTCCACTCTACTCTATTCGGTAAAAGGATTGTTGTGCTTGGCGAGTATCATGCTGCGCTTAACAGAATGACTTGCAAAACTGGAAAAAGGGGAGAGAAACGAAAGGGTATGCAATACGCATTAAGTGGAGTGTGGTATGTGCAACAATGCATGAGTGCTATATCCACCAGGATGAGCAGTGATGTGTTTTATACAACGATACAAATTGTTGCACATAAGAAAGGGAATGAACAACGACAATAAAGGACCTTTTTGCCAACAGTACAAGACGCTGTTGTTGTTGCTGCTGGGTAGCATGTCCTTTATGCATTTGAATGGTATTGTTGTATTTTAATTCTTAAATGTAAAGCAATTCAAGTGGTCTCACAAATTGTACGCGCATATTCTTTCGATGGGGCCAATAAAACATAAATGGAATTATGCCCCCTGCATAAAGAGGGTTTTTACCATTCTTTACTATTATATTTATTAAGAGAATGCAAGTAACTGATGAAGCGAAGAAAATCAATCACGAAATTCGTCTAATTAATATGTTTTATACTGTAACTTGTTGTAAAGAGAGAGGTAATGCTTACAGTGATTTGAAATATTTATAGAGTTTTCTTTGACATTTATGAAATGGGGCATACATTTTCCTCTTCAAATAGGCTTCGTTTCGCTAGGTTTCGCTACCACGATCAACAGTTTTCATCACAAATCGATTGCATTTAGTTGATTTAGAGACGAATCATGTCGGCCTATGTTTTGATATAGAACTTAGGCAAATACGGCCTTTTGAAAGCGATCATAAGCCACATATCTTAAACTAGAATTTTCTCACTTCTCCGCAGATTTTTTTTTTTTTTATTTGTATTTTTTTCAAAAATTGGTTATTTATTGCAAAAGTCGGTTTGTTATGTGTTAGTCAAAATATTGTTCATCGCCAGCCACTACTTGTTTCCAACTATCTGACATCATACGAATGCTACGTCGATAGAAAACTTCATCATTTGAGGCTATCTAGAATTCGAGCCAATTTTTGGTTTCTTCATCGCTGCCCAGAAAGGAATAGTTGATAATTGCAAGGAGCAATGTCCGCGGGTGGGCTAGGACTGCCCACTTGGGGGTTTCTAAGTAGGTTTTGTTTGGGACCACAATGCTGTATGAAAGGATAATTATAATAATAGAACAAAATAATTTTGTTGTGTCCTAAGTAGACTGGACGAGTTTTTTTCTGTTTCGTGAATTGTGGTCGGTAGAGAGCGCCATTAATAATGGTTTCGTTCCATATTAGCAACTGATAATACATACCGGTAATACACGATACCAAATTGAGTACACCAAATATAAAGCAACATACATGAATATTACCTATATATTGCTGTCGGCGTTAAAGCATGACCATGTGATCCTCATGTTTTCCTCTCTTTTAGTCCAGTGCACTAATGCACTCATAGTGTATTTATTTTTCATCACCACTGACTGTAGGATTCTTGATAAACTGGATTTTACATATACAAAATCGACGTTCAATATTTCCAGGCGTCAGTTCATATGGAACCCAAATTTCTGCCTTCTGTTATGAAACTTCCTTTTAATCAAAATTTGAACTAAAAAACTTTGATTAACAGCTTTAGAAGCCACAGACTGTAACAGTAAACCGGATCAAGTCACGTTTTTCGCAACTGGGTGAATTCATTTTGGGTCAAGGCACCATTTAAATGGTATGCTTACATAAATGTGGAAAATAATTCCAAAAACTTCCTTCAGTCTTCTGGACTTTTCCGAAGTGTCTCAAAAACATGGTACTTCCATTGTAGTTTTTGGTCATTTCCATCGTCATGCTTCGCACTGGGTCTTGCCATTCGTCCCCATAAAATGACTAGGAAAGAGCAATCGCCATTATTCGAAGCGCTTGATAACTTCGATGTCATTGCATTGCTCATGAAACTCATCGGGACAGCGGGACAGGTAGAATAAGCTTGTAGGAGGAGGGGGAGGGGAGGATATTTTTCATTAAATCGCTTTTTTAGTTCTTAACAACAACGACTTGAACCCAGGAAAAAATTGTGATGTGACAGAAAACAGAAAATAGTACTGAAATTTTACTATTAAGTTGTACCAAAATAACAAATTATAACAGCAAATTATAACAAACCGTAGCCGAAGCCAAAGGAAGTGATTATGGCCTGCTTTCTTTATTAACTGATGACTGCAAAATAGGGCTGTTTGCTTATTTAGTGGGTGATTTTACGTCACACCAAATGCCATGAGAAATACACTATTGAAGAGAACTATTATGTGGGACATCTTAAACAAAAATCACGTCTTTTAGAAGCAGGTAAGTAAGCAGGTACTACTGAAATGGTGCCCATAGTTTTATGGCAATCGCTATCCAATCTGCTTACGAAGCAATTTAGACAACTATTTTGGGATAATTTTATTGCCCTTCCTACTTTAGCGCCTTTTGGTAAGCGTGTAGCAGATTTCATTTATTCCGTAGGCAGGGAAAGCTTTATAACATTTTTTTCTGAGTAAGCAATAACTGCCATAGATTCAGGCTGTCATTATTCGACAATAATAGAGTTGGAGTCGAGATATTCTCTCAAAAAAACAAAAACTAGTTATAGTTAGTTGTAAACGCTCATAAAGTGTTCCATATGAGCACGTGCTTTGTTCGTCGAAACAAATAAATTGGTTTTGTCATCATACGTCGGAAGGAAGCAAAGAATTTTGTATAAATTTGTTTCTGTTTCGCTTACGTATTAAACATTTTGAAAAGTTTGATTTCTCAACTTGTCAATGTTTTACAGTAAGTGCTGAGACGGAAGAAAAAAATAATACATCTTGATGAGTATTTTGAATAACTATTTGTTCGAGCCAATTAAATGTTTAATCAAGACTATTTGTTATAGAACACAATTTTTCGCTTATATGTGGCTTGTTATCTCAAATTATAAATTACGTGCACAATTTTGATATTTCGTGGCATAAAAATCGCTGTTGTTGTTTTAGCTGATCGACGTTCTATGGTTGTAACAAACCAAGCCAAAATCGTATTTAATAATTTCAAATCATTGAAATTAAAAATTCAAGTCAGTATAGACCATAAAAATGTCATCCTTATGGCAAAAAGTTGTCAATACGTATGCTGTTAACAGTATTAACGACCTGGAAAAATAGTAATATATTAATGGGTGGTACCCCGCACTATCATTGTTATTTATGTTTAAAATTACAACGAGCGTATTTGAGAGTTAGTGCCTGTTTGATCCACCCTCGTAGGTGGCCATGTTTGTGTGCTTACTTACGACTAAAGGAATTTAATGCCACAACAATTAAAAGCCCCGTCTATACTCTGTGCTCTTTCGTGCAGTTACTTATTCCGGCTTATATGCACACGTGTGTGTGTGTTTGTGTAGGCGGTGGAAGCCACTCGTGAATTTCGTTATGACAAACCCAAAAAGTTGCTAATGTTTGCTTTGAAGCGTTTAAGCAAATATTACGACTAACGTTTAATGTTAATGGCAAATGTTTCTATACAATTAATAAAGCATGGGTTTGTGAAATTTTCACAAACACGCAAACTACATACCTCGTTTAAGAGGACACAAACTTAGGTTCACTTGAAAAAATTAGTGAAAATTAAGCACATATTCAGGTTTACAAGGGACTGAAAATACTTCTAAAAAGCTAGATCCGGACCACCGAACTAGATTCAATTGAACGATGGATGAAGAGGCTTTTGGTTTGCTATTGCAGTTATTTGTGCGTCTCAGTTGTTTTATTCACGAATAACAGCGAGTGCTTTTATCCCTTTAGCATGGGATGCGTCTAGACTTATCGAGAGACTTGCCCAAAATATTATAGGCAATGTAAACCAATCTGAAGTATAAAGATTTTCCAAGACTGCAAGATGTGATAAGAAGAACATGTTGTGTTGTTGGATTTAGATACAGTTTCAATAAAGATCACGATAAAAGCATAAGTTAAAGTTACTGTATTAAAAATATTCGATATGGTAATTAGAGAACAAATCCAATATTTTTGCTGGACATTGAATGATATTAAAATATGATATATATATATATCATATTTTATATATATATATGATTCAATTATGCACAGTTTTGTTCGAAAACTTCTTGTCTTGTCACAGAAACCCTCACCCTATTTCATAAGGTTTTCTTGAGGCGAATTTTTCACCAGCAAAATTATTTGCCATAGGCAGGTACATACAGAAAAAACTTGGGAGCAGGTTCGAACTATAAGGTGGATGTATAAAAACTTATCAATCAAGCTGCTGGAACTTCTGGTGAGTCACTATCGATGTGAGTGGTCTGCCGTTATCCTGATGAAACATAATTCCTCTTCTGTTGGTCAAAGCTAATTGCTTATAAGCGACTGCTTCCTCCAGACGGTCTGTAGAGAAAGAGTTTATAGTAGATTATATCCTGCCAATTCCCCACAGCAATCTAATTCTGTTTAAAACATTTGACGGTAGCTAGCTTGTTTATAGATTTCAACACATGTCAGTTCTCACCACGTAAAACAATATTTTCATCAATATTTGGAAATTCTTACATTTCCTATTTGTACGACCCGTCTAAATTCGTTACATTTAAACATTGATAATTGTTATTCTTTTTTTTGTAATATCGCTTTGTTCAATCCAAGTTATATCCACACATATTTCGTTTGTTTTTGCGTTAGTTGTTTGAACATTATCAAAATGGCCAATGCCAAACCAAGCAATCGTCTTCAGCATGCTACCGCTTAAAATCCCTTCCGGCCACAAACTTTTATGACGACACTGTTAATTAAGTTTCCTCGTTTTTTCCTGCTGCTTGTGCTTTTTTCGCATTGTAGTTGATTTTTAATTCTATTTGCTTTGCCTTATTTAAGAGCGTAATGAGGGTTCTTCAAAGGACCAAGTAAGAAAACGTAGTCATTCAAGGAGAGAGAGTGAGACGACCACCGTACACTTGTCAGCCTCGGGAATACATTTCCCATAGGGAAGTTTCGTTCCATTCATTTTCTTGGGTTCTTTTTTTCATACTTTAATGTCATTAACAAAAGTTTCCAGCAAAATTTTCTCAGGACTTCACAGCTATGTCACAGTTTGTTGTTGCTTTAAAAATAATCATGTTTATTACGCATACAAACATAAATTACACCCACTGCCAGGGCTGCCAGATGTTTTTGTTGAAAATCGGCAAATTTTTATTGAAATATGAAATTGTCAGCAAATATATTTTAAAAAGTTATTAACAAATCGGAAGAATAGCAAATTTTAAAAGATCAGAAATATTTGTATTATAATAAAAAGATCGGAACAAAAAAGGAAAATTCGTGTATAAAAGTGTAGATCCACCACAGCGAACGGTACAATAATATCGTCCTTTTTAAATTTTTGTGTTTTTGAACTCAATGACATTTGAGAGTCCACAGTGGTTTAACGTATCACCCGGTTGCATTGCAACTTCACATTCAGGCATAAAGTCTATAGTCAAATGTGCAGGATAATAACTTTATACGGGATGCTTGTTAACGATGACATGAAACTAAAGATCGACTATACAGTTGTGCGATTTTAGGAAAGAGAAATCCAACAATATTCTCTCCCACTTACTAAAGATCGATTCAAAATTTGATATCTAGATTAGCACACACAATTAAAAGGAAAATGCAAGCCTAAGAAGGTTTGTTTCCAGACTTTCATTATTAGTCAGAATGACTGCCAGGCGCGTTCCAAGGCAAGGATTGGAAGCCCTGTTTCCAGGCTTTCATTATTAGTTAGAAGGGATTCCAGGTGCGCCTCATTTTCTTTTCAAAAAGGAGGACAAAGGAGGACAAAAAAGTCACGTTAGGATTCATGCGAGTGAAGATTTTGTTAGGGATATGCCAAACGAAAGATTGCAGAAGAAGGCCTGAAAAATGTTTAAACAAATTTGAAATACATATTTATTTTTCAATTTGTAATTAATTTATATTAGCAGATCTATTTACTACAATTTTGTTCATATTATTTTGGAATTGGATCTTTCAGCCGCGTAGTTAGTACTTCGTCGCACCATTAACTAAACCATTGCTAAAATGGGGGAAAAACTGTAACAGAACAACCTATAAAAAAATTTCTACTTCGCTTTCTCAAAGAAGACCTGCTACAAGCCCCATAAAAGAAGCAAAGCTAGATTTGTACATGACCATTTGGAAGGGAATGAAAAGGTCTGGTTGCTTAACTTCTTTAAGAGAGGAAGATGGAAGAATCATGTGTAACACCATGTAGTCTTCCGAAAATCATATGTCAGAGGCCTTCTAAAAGAAAGTAGGAAAAGGAAACAAGAAGGCCTGGCAACTGGGAAAATGTAAATACGTAGACGCGCCACACTTTGATTGGAGAAGGTCCGCTAGGGGCTTACCAACAGAAGTGAGGCGAGATTTACATTTGATTTCTGTCTGGCTGCTTACTTTCTTTTAGAGAAGAAAATGGAAATAACTAAGCGAAATATCTTCCAAGGACTCCTAGAAAAAGCAGACAAACATATGGATTACTTTAGCAAAGAAGATGGAAGAATTTAATTGCATTAATATCAGCTAGAAACATATTAAAAAATATTAGCCGGAATGTTAATAGGATCTTTTTGAAGAGCATAAGAACAGCTGGCCGGCATTATCTAAGAAGCCATTTAGAAAGTTCTATTGAAGATAGAAGATCTCAGTAGGCCATGAGAATCGTTACCACATATATATCTATATATATATATATATATTTTTTTTTTTTTTTTAATAATCTATAATTATAGAAATAACTTTGTTTTCAACCGCAAAACTGGTTGAACATATTGAATTTTTGTAGCTAAAGTTAGTTCGCCCATTTCAATTCTTCCAGCATGTTGATATGTATATAACTGTTTTGAATCAATGATTTTTGCTGCGACAAAGTTTGCCCAAGACATCATAAAAATAATTTTTTAAACCTAAGAGTGCTTTATTTTCACCAAAAAAGAAAAAAAAAGAAAAAAGGCAAAAGTGGCGATAAAAATCATCAAGTCTGGCAGCTATGCCCACTACACAAAAACAATTGCGCGTGTAATTGTGTGTGTGTGTGTGTGTGTGTGTGTGTGTGGGTTCGTTTATTACTTTTTCACAATTTAAGTAAATTTTTATAGTGCTTAATGCTCCACTGCTACCACTGGTGCTTGAAAACTTTGCAAGTTACCGCAAATTGTTGAAACGTTAAAATCTTTAGGGATATGCAAATACTTTTTCTTGCCTTGTTGAGCATGGAAAAAGACTCCCTCCATACCGAAAATCCTGCAGCACCGTCTCTCTCTCTCTCTACACATATTTGGTGCTGTAGTAGTTAAAGTCTGTCCTTGTGTTAATTAAAATACTGCATAATATTGAAATTAGGCAGGAAATGTGGAAGGGGGAACTCTAGGGGGTTTATGGATGGCGAAGAAGCTGAATGCCATAAAAAATCTCTAATTAAAATAAATTTTGACAACACCAATAAACAGCAAAGTATATGTGTTGTATCTACACACACCTGCCTCTATTTTCGTTAAGTTGCGAAATTTGTGCTGTTTCCAGGAAATAGGAAATCTGATATTGACAACTTTCAAGTGTTTCGTCGATGTCAATTAATGTGGATGATTTAGATTAAATCAGATCTAAAATAGAAAGAAACCACTTGACAGAAATTAAATTGTTCATATAAAAAGTGTCCAGGCCAGCAGATATACTGGGAAAAAATGTTAATAAATGTTTCCGTTTTTCGAAAGTCTCTGTACTTATCCGGAAAAGAAGTCACATCTCTAATACAAAAACGTTGTTGAATCCATAATAACATACAACTCTAGGTTGTGTTAAGAGGGTGATAGAAAAGGTATGTAAAATACAGATTTAAACGATCTGTATTTATATTTATAAAATACGATATTGTATTTTAGCTACATTCTCAGCACAAACGGAATAAAACGGAAATTGGCTGTTTTATTGGTTTTTCAAAAGCTGTGAAAAGCCAGAAAAAATGCTGTTTTCTCTTTTAAAATAAAGAGGAAACAAATATATTTTCCTATACAATGATGGAACTGAAATTAAATTTTTGAATAACTTCGCAGTTGATTTCTTATTTGAAATTTTAAATAAATGCAAACATGAGGACGTCCAAGTCTGGAATTAAAGTTTCGAAAGGCTTCAATGTAGAACGTTGGGTAAAATGCGGTCTTTTCGCAAAAAAAAATATCTAAGGTATTCTTTTCCTTTCTATATTTGGATTTCTAATATTTTATATACTCGAATATGAAACGGTTGATGAGGTTGATGATGATTTTAAGTTCCCAGACATAAAATATAGTAATGTTTATTCGTTACTCATTAGTTCTTGAAACACGGTCCGCAGTCCATTAATATAATATATTTTTTTAAATTGATTCTCAAAACCTGGTTAAAGAACAGGTTCATAAATCTGTGGTCACAACCCATAACAGCCTAAGTCTGTTTTTCAATATTTTCAGTACAGGAGTTTAAAGTTTTGAATCTTCACTGAAAATCAGGAGAAGGTGTTTTTTTGGAAAACTTTGCTACAGATTCCAAGGAAACGAATATCTTTAATTAGTTGTTAACAAAAAATAGTTGTTTATTCTCGCAATCAAAAGATATTATCGAAAAAGACACTTAGGCTCTTATGAATTGTTGAACGAAAGAAAGTCAAAAAGTTCAAGTTGAGTTAGGCTATTATTCCAGATTAAATAAAAAACTTTAAGTTTGGAGAAAGACCTCAACTCAATTTATGTTTATCAAAAAACGAAATTGTAATTCGGAATAAAAGCTTAACTCAAGTTAGGAAAATAAAATTGTTGCTTTATTTTTTTGGATTAACGACTTAAGTTGATTTAGGCAATGATGAAAAAACAATGTTTATATTTGTTGTAATCCTAAATTGACTTAGGCAGTTATGGCAAAACAGTCATTTAGAAAAATAACTTATTTTTATTATTAGGTTTTTTAGGATTAATTGCCTTCCTAGAAGAGATACAAACATGAAAAAATTAGAGCAAATAAATTTAGATACGCTGAATACAATGGTGCTAATAACTCAATTGTGTCCTAACTCGAGTTAGGCTGTTACGGGTTGTGACCACAGAAATAACGATGTTAAACCCGGACTAAATAGAACAAGTTGTGATGAATATTTGCTTCTTTGAATGCACTTTTTTTTTTCTGAGAGCTGTTTTGATTCAACAGCCGGAAATGACCAATTTGGCCATTTTCTCGAGATTACCGAGTTTTACGTGACATTTCACCATGAAATTACTGATTTAGATTATCGAGAGATAATTTAAATATAATTTAATAGAAACGTATAGATCTCTATTTGAAGGTACTTAGACTTAGATCAGACTTCCCCATTTTTGAGCCCTCTGATATAAAAGCGCATTTCAGAAGTGTTTCGAGGATTGGAAAAAACTCTGGCATAAGTGTATTATTTATATCCAAGGGGAATTACTTTGTAGGGAGAAAGATAGTCATTGATGAATAAATAAATTGAAAATAACCATTATTTTTTGATCACACCTCGTATGTTGGGAAATGGAAATTGCCTATTTAGAACCCCAACTGTAGTAGGATATTCCGCGTTTTTTTTAACAATTCTGCAGGGGTCAATGACCGAGGTGTTACTATTTAGAAATGCTGTAAATTTGTTAGTTCTGTAAAAAATTTCGTAAAAGCGTTTTGAATAATAAAAAAAATGTTATTGATCGATGTAACCACCTTTAGCGCGAATAATACCACTGACTCAGTCAAAGACTTCGCGAATGTAGTCTGATGGCATTTTGTCCCATTCTCGTCAAAGAGCAATCCATTAGACGTTGACTGTCTCATGTTTCTTAGTTGGCCCTTTTGGTCTTCAGAATGGACTATATGGAGAAATCCCTTGGATTTAAATCCGAAAAATATGATGCGCAGAAATGAAGTTATGAGTTTTTTTTAAAAAGATGTTGGGTTTTCCAAGCTTTATTGAATAGTGCCACGTCTTGTTGCAACAAACGTCCAATGGTTTCTAGTGAACTGTTTACATGCTCTTTACGCTCTATTCAGTTGCCTTCTCCCGAGACAACCCTTGATGCAATGCTTGCTAATTCGCTTTTGCCTTTTAGTTTTTCACTATAGCCGCTTGCGACAGAGGCACATCAACAACCGATGAAAATGTTGAGAAAGTGAAGAAAATTGTTATGGAAAATCGTCAAATCTCAATTAGAGAAGTTGCTGAAGATTTTTGACCAAAAACAACGTCGCATGAGCATCGCTTAGGAATTATTGAATTACGTCAACGATGATCCAGATTTGCTTAAAAGGGTCATAACTGGTGACGAATCATGCGCATATGGTTATGACATCGAAATCAAAACCCAATCCAAAAAAAGCACGCCAAGTTCGATCAAATGTGAAGGTCTTGCTCGCTGTTTTCTTAGATTACCATGAAGTAGTGCATCAGGAGTTCTTACCACAAGGTCGTACGGTAAATAAGTAGTATTACCTTGAAGTTATACGCCGCTTGCGTGAAGCAATACGAAAAAAAAAAACGCCCGGAGTTGTGGAAACAAATTTATGGCTTTTGCATCATGATGATGCACCTGCTCACTAATTTTTGCTTGTGAGAGATTATTTGGCCAAAAACAACACCGTTATCATGCCTCAGCCACCGTATTCACCAGATTTGGCCCCATGCGACTTTTTTCTGTTTCCAAGATTGAAGAGACCTATGAAGGGACGGCGTTTTCCGACGATTGAGGAGATAAATACCAAATTGCCGAACACACCTGTCTTTTTTATGCCTCTCCCAAACAAACTAAACATGCTATGGATAAAACAGTCAACATATCTTCGAGACGAGTGCACCAACAAAAAAAAAAAAAAAAAAAAAAATAAATAATAATCGAAAGTCGAATGTACGTAGTCTGCGAAATTTTAAAATTCTCCCTTATTTTTAAAGACACCTCGTATTTCAAATTAACATGTTTTGCTTTAATTGTTAGGAATTATAAATGGGAATCGAACCATCGTTTTCAATTACTTCATTACCGAAATTCTTCGTTAGACACAGTAATTATGCATGGATTGCATCTTTGGAAGTGATGAAAGTGAAATACTTTTTGCTGGGATGTTATGCCATGTGATTATCTAGCATTATTATTTCATACAAAGGATCCATGGTTTTCTAATTAGATTCAACTAAACTTGTAAACAAGAACATTTCCGAACATTTATTCCGCAAATAGCCAAGCTTAAGAACCGCTAGTTGTACATTCAAAATGACAAAGTATTGCTGATAGAAAAATCGTAACGAATTTCTGCTCCATGAAAGCCCCAGCGAGCAAAAATATTATCAGACATGCCGAAAAGCAAAGAAACCACCAACAAAGATTTGGTGTTCCCACTCGACGTGGCGATAGTATGGCTAGTTGTGTGTTCCATTTCAGTCAGGATCTCTGAGTATATTTTTACAAATCGCCTTGTTACGTAAATAGTTTATAATATTTTGCAATTACAAATGTGTTCTTAAAACTAATATTGATTTTACAAATTATTAGTGTGTCCCCAATTTGTCACATAATTTATTTGCAAACTGAATGTTATAACCTTCGCGTCAGTTTTAAACATTGGGTATCCAATTAAGTTCTCCATTGGTAGTTTGTTCTAATTCCAACTACAACTTACACACACTTATATTCAAATAGTGTCAGTGAAATAACTAATTTCCGGGTTAAGAATTATCGTTAAATCTGCCATCAACTGCGTTCCTCTATTCGTATTTTCATTTTTATACTTATCAAAGCCATCATTTGCCTCCCCTGTCTGTTCCCGGAAAGTTTGTGTGAAAATGGCAAAAATCCCGAAATTACCCCGAAACAGATATAAATAAATTGCAGTTCGAAATTATCAGTTTCTCCGCCCACACAACATGGAAGTGGGTGTTTGACAGTTTTTGTTGCCGTGTCGTTGTCATGGCGTCACACGATATTTTGATGTGCATAAACGTACGCACACAATCGACAGCATGAGCATAGTTGTCGACGCCTACCAAAACAGCCTTACGCAAAAGCTCCCACGTCCTGTGTTGGCGCCCACTTTACAATGAACTCATATCGTTT
>JAHXMU010000007.1:3512441-3549579 GCA_019455685.1 Philornis downsi
AAAATACTTATAAATGCAAATATTTACATAACCATCCCCATCTCTCCTTGCCTTCCTCATCCACTATATTGCCATAAAATAATTCAAATAACTATAAACCACAAACGCATTCCATAACCCGAATTAAGCATAAGACATGGAAGGAGGGAGAACGAAAAATAACTGCGAAAGCTAAATGGAGATCCGGAACAAATCAAATTGCGAAACCAACACCCTGCCCTATTATGCCCCCTCCCCTTAAATATTACGTGTTTGTCTTGAGGTTTTGTCTTAAGCTAAAACATTTTACTTTTTTAACTTAAAGGATGTTAGCACACACAGCTCTAAATATCTGACGTATCCATGTTTATACGTGAATGGTTTGGGGATTCTTGCATTTCTATAGCTTTTCTCTTTGTTACTGCTGTCTCCCACAATGTCTGGCAACTTGAAATGAAATCACAAGTTTTGTGTAAAAAATGAGACACATTTATTGGTGAGAAACGAGTGAAAACCGTTTTGTAACCACAAGCAAACGCGTATCCTGTAAGGCACACATGCACACGTATTGAAATATTATATGAATACGATGGTCGCCTTGCATGTTTGGCAGAACGGTAAATAAATGTTTTGCAATAAAAAGATATACTACGAAAATAGCAAATTTCTATAACAAAATATTCCCGGAAAGAAATATTTCCATTTCTTGAGGAAAAAGCGTCAAAACAGAATTTTCTGCAATAAAATGATTATGAAAACCAAAAAATGTCAGTACCGGCATTTGCATTAATAAAAGAACATTTAAGACTCACTTTTTTATAAAAAAAAAGTACTATTAAGGCTATATACTGACCTGGAGGAAACGCACAAAAACTTTTCTTTAGAAAAAAAAAAAATTCGCTAAAGTACGGAAAGTTTTTGTAATAATCAAGCTCAACAGGGTCTTCTTTCTCTATTAACTATCCAAACCATTCTTTGAACTATGGATAGCAGATAGTGAGGTATAATCCATTCATGCTCGTTATATTTTGCATCGATTAAAAATATCGATTCGGTTCTCAAATATTTCAAATATTTTCTTTTACATTTTATGAAATTTCCATGTCCATTCTATAAATCTTTCAATATCATTAAAATAACATATTTAAACTTTTCTAAATTTGCTGTAAAATTTCCCTAACAGAACTTTTTGTAATTTAAAAATAGTCATAATATTTAAATATTTCCTCTTTTATGTACAAAAATTTTATAAATTATTGCAATGGAAACGAGATTTTTAGGAAAGTTTCACATCATTTCGCATTACTCATGGACAACCGAAAATATTACTTTGAAATCTGAACATGTCATAATAAAGGCAACATAAATCTGAAAAAACCAATTTTTTTTTTCATTGTATCCTTAAACATCTTCTGAATTTATTTGTTTTAAGCCATATTTGTTATTGTTTATTTTAACTTATTTTCACAATGAACGCCAATTCATGTTATTTCTAACTTATTGATAAATTATTTTGTTTTGTTTTTTCGTAATGTTTGTCGTTATATAAGAAACATTTTTATAATATTCACAATTTTCAGCGATTGTTTGGCAAACGCCGGTTTTGGCACATTTTATCAAACAAAGCTACTTTTTTTTGACAATTGAACCAAGACTTGAAGCGTTTCCATTATAGTAAAGGTTGTACGTAATACAAGGAATCAATGTATTTGTGAAGAATCAGCTTACTTGGATGTTGCACGCATCCTTTGGCGTTTATGCTTCAACCTACGCATACGCTTCTTACTTCACTTAGCTCTCATTTTCGTTCTGTATTCTCATACTCTCATATTATTTAGTTGATACTTTACCCTCCAGAAAGGAACATATAGACAAATTCATTACGTTTAAGTCCTGGAAATATGATGGCCATTGTTATGAAGAAATTAAACTGTGAGCTTTCTCTGGTGAAAAACGTTGTGTTCCACAGATTTTATGGAATGGTGCCGATTCTTCTGAAACCTGGAATTTTTTTACCGTATTGTTTACATGCCCTAGATAACAAAGCGTCGTTTAAAATATTTTCGTTTCAGATTTGTGGATTTACGCCTTGTTCCATGAAAACGCAAGTATTATACAATACATGCAATGAGCGGGCAGATTAACATTGTCCGATAATTGAACTACACTTTGCCGTTGAGTTCTGGCCCTCACTTTTCGACCCATTTCTCGCGATGTTTGACGCTGCATGTAAGGTGAAATAGTCCAAAATGCAACCATTTTGTTTTCACGTAAACGTCGTAGTTGGTTCATAATGATAGGTTGCAACTTTCAAGCCAAATACGTTTTGATAACTTTTAATAACTGCGACTTAAGACGATATGCTTTCGTAAGCTTGTAAACAATATAACAGACTGACGACTATCAATAAGTGGGCACGCTGTCTTTAGTCGTTTGCTAAAGCTACGTGGAGTTGGTATTTTGACTTAAGGTCATAAAATAAAAAATAGTCCGGGGGAGCTAAAACTGGCGAATAAGGTGCGAGATATAGCAATTCTAACTTTAATTCATTAATTTCGGGCATCGCAATAGTGGGTGTGTGAACTGGTCCAAAAAAACAGACGCCCTGACCTTGCCTGCCGTCTTCGCCTTCTGTGGGCATCATTTCCTATTATAGTCCACTGCTTTGAATGTTTCTTTGTCTCAGGTGTGAAGTGCTGGACCCGTGTCTCATCTGTGATTGTAAATCGACGCAAAAATTCAGCTTTATTGAGGTGAAATATTGCCAAATACTCACTGAAACATCTTCACGACGCTGTTTTTTGTCTATTGATAGTAAGCGCGGCATCTGTCTTGCGCGCAGCTTTCTCATCTTCAAATCTTCGGTTAATGTACGATGAATATTACATTTTGAAACACCTATCATTTCAGCTTGGTGTAACCAAGCTAGCTTCAGTCGACGATCACCCAATATCAGTTTGTGGATTTCCTTAACCACGTGTGGTGTTTACACCTCAATTGGTCGACCCCCACGGCGTTCGCCTTGGCAGCTCGTATGGCCTCGTTTAAACACTGCTGCCCAATATTTTACAGTCGTAAACGATTCTACTCCACCGGAATAGAATCTAGCTCGGCTTTAAGATCGGTTAGACTGAGACCTATCAAATGGAAATATTGAATCACATAACGGTGACCAATTAAGTTGGAAGGCTTTGATTTGTATATTATTACTATGATGTGATTTTTGTCGTAGGTGCAATACTGTTCATCCCAACAATCCATTGAAATGTTTTTATCTTAAATGGTATGAAATTTCAATACGCTGGAGTAGGAATTAGAATGCTGCTTTTTTCGTCCTGCATTGAACGGCATTTTTTGCCATAAAAGTTTGAAAATACTCTTCTATAATTAAATTTTTCGAAGTATTATTTTGTTCATTACAAAGTTACTGGCGTTTAGTTTTTCCACATAACATTTTCGTAAAAAAATAGTATTGCCTTCGAATGTATTTCTCTTTAAAAATGTGGTATCGAAGAAAATATTTCTCCGAAAAACTTTCTAAATGACAAAATGTAATCAAAGTCATTTTCTCAAAAAAAACCCACTTCACAGTAAGAGGAGGACCTCTTGGTACAAGGAATATTTTCTCTTTAATTTCCATTCGCTCAGTGTATTGGCAGCGCCACAAGTGTATATCAAAGTCACTGGCGATGCTTTTTTCATGTTATTGAAGTTGTTGCTTATGCATTAGACGCGTCAAGAGCTATTTCAGTCATTGTCACACTCTTCGAATGGCCTTCGTAACGCGTATGTGATGTTACTTTATAGCAGTTATAACATAGTTGTTCCTTCCCTTCTTTGTCAACACCAAAGCAAAAGCAAAAGCAATGTACTGTTGCAGCACAGCATAGAACATGGACACTCACACTCTCTTCAATGGTATTATATTGTTAGCTCTGTATGCAAACCATGTGATTGTAGTAGTTAGTCCATGTGGAAATGTGTATTTGCAGGGTACACTGCATAGTTTTTTAATTTCTTAGCTTGAAACGCAGTTGAGGTTGTCGTCTGTGTTTTTTTTTCTACCGTATCTTTTCCTCTTTATTTCCCGTTGTTGATGTTTTACATTTAAAATCTTTTTGTTGTGCAGAATGTTTTAATGAGGTTTTTCTTATTTGACGCTTTTGTTGAAGCATCTTACGGCTACACATATTTATAATTTCTTTTCAATGTTTAACGAAATGTTGTATTAAACTTTATTCGAAAGAGATTGCATTTGTCGACCTAATTCTCTGTTGGCTGAGTTGCAATAATCGACCGTCATCATCACCATTCCAATAATTATTACAATTTATTATCCTTGTTGAGCAAGTGAATCCCTTCCTCTCCATCGTTTGCTATGTAGCCTTTATTGCATCGTTTTGCTACTTTGCGACGAAAATATTGAAACTCCCATAAATTGTATAATACAAATTGTGATTTTATACAACTTATATATAATTTGAAATAACATTTAATGAAATTTACACGCTTCTTATGAACGAGGGCTTAAAGTTCAGAAATTTGTTTTCCCATCAAACTCGTCTGAGCAATTCTTTTTAGTATAATTTCTGGCATAATTAATTCCTTTCTGAACATGATTTAACACATATTTAGGCGTTATTTAACTCATAAATTGGATTTGTTGCTAATCTGGGTTCGTAGCAGTAACTTGGACGGCTTCGTTGAATCAGGTTTGATGCTTATTTGGATCGGTACCGGTAACTGGATATTATGATATATTTCGCCAACTCAACTCAAGTTTCTACTGACAACTCAGAATCGTATTGATATCATAAATATAATGCGATCTGCCATTAATGTTCTTGGCTATAATTTTAAGTACAAATCATATGATTTAACCCATTAGTAACTGTAGTTTAACATATATTTTATGATAGTTTTTGTAGATCTTTTTGAACGCTATCATAGACTTTATCATTGCGTAACATTTATTTACTATTGGTGACTGTTGGGTTAAGTTCATTACATTAATTAACTTTTTCATGCGTTCATAAAAATGTTTTCAACATAAAGGGTGAGAAATTTCCTTATGCTGGAATTGAAACTAAAATCGTACGGTTTCCCACGGTTTCTCATCTGAGCATTGAACCAGTTTCGGTTAGGAAAGCCATTCCATTAAGCTGTTTTGAAGAAAAGTCTACAAATTTTGATATTAAGAAACGAAAACAAATAATTTAACTTGTGAAGAAAATTATCAAAGCTATAAAAAGGCAACAGCCTACACTAAAAACGTAGCGTAACGTAATTTTTAATAAAATATGTGAAAAGAAACTATCAAAGCTTTGATTAACAGAAAATAAAATCTCTTCAGAAAAAAAAAACTATTTGACGAACGACTTCAGTAATTCGTTTTATAGAAACTGGCTATAAAACACAAAACAATTTAGTATCTCACTGCTCATTTAGTAAATCTTCACTCATGTAAACGATATACTAAATGTTGCGCCTCGGTTACATTTAACTATATACTTTCAATTCTTCTCAATGAAACTGTACTTAATTTCCTGAAAATTTACAATTTTTGCAAGAATTACATAAATAGTTTTTGTCATAATAAGACGAGGGTGGTCGCAACACTAACCTACATATCAAAGAAGACACAAATAAGTTGGGAATATTTGTCTTTATTTTTCAACATAATCTCCTTTTCGCTCAATACACTTTTTCCAGCTGTATTCAAAAGCTTTTATACCCTGTTTAAAGTAAGAACTATCAAGCTTCTTAAAATAGTAATTAATCGCAATCTCCACCTCTTCATTGCTGGGTAATCTTTTACCATCGAACTACTTTTTCAATTTTTGAAATAGAAAATAGTCCAATGGATCTAAATCTGGCAAATAAGTTGCATGATAAAGCTATTCGAACTTTAATTTGTTAATTTTGGCCATCGCTATAGTGGATGTGTGAAGTGGAGCATTTTTTCCATAATTTCATCACCTAAACGCAGCAATAAATTAGCATAATATTCGCCGTTGATGGTTTTTAGAATAAATTCACTTGTTTCTTGGTTATAATAATGGGGCAAATAATTGTGAGAAAAGTTTTTGTTTTAAAAATTGATTGAATGTTTAAAATATGTTCACAGTTCCAACAAACACGAATAAATTTACACATAAAATGTAAAATGTAAATGTAAAAATTACATATATGAATCTAATAAAATAATTATGATTATAATGACCGGCCGTCAGGATTATGTACGAGTATTACATTGAAACTTTGATATTATCAATCGGCTATTGAAATGTAAATGCAAATTTTACGCAACTTTACTCTGTCAGAGTCCTAAGCTAAGCTCCTCCAGGGATCCGCCGATAATAGAATCAACAGACCAGGTTATTCACAATCGTGTTCAAGTTCGGAGAATATGGTGGCCATTCCGAAAGTCCTTAACTTTACGGACCAGATTATTTTACATATTCACAATCGTGTTCAAGTTCGGAGAATGTGGTGGCTACTTCGTAAGTTCAGCTTGAACCTAAACTACTTATAGTTGGTGCATAGCCAAGTATTGCTAATAAGGATATCAGCTTTCAGATTACGTTACATTAAAATTTAATATTGATAATGAATCAACCACTTATTTAAATGCGAAACTGGATTTTTATTATCCATACGTTACGGTTTTGCTAAGCTCCTCTGTTTAGCCAAATTAGGCCCTGAAGGCATAAATTCGACGTTCCAGGTTATTCCACATGTATGCGCTCGGTTCCAAGTCTGGAGAATGTAACAGCCATTCCAAAAATCATATTTGTTTCTATCGGAACTACTCACGTCTGGCCAGTGACGCGTTTCCGTTATCGTTGTTCTACTGAGTATTTTTAGGGTTTCAATGTTCGAAATCAATACAAAAAAACTGGCCCTGTCGCTAAATTTTTTCACGAGAAAACAATATCTCGTGGATTATTTTCCTAGCAAAAAGAACGCAATACCTAGCTTTAGGTGTAAATATCCTAAATGTTGGCAAATATATGTCAAATATTGTGATAAATTTAAAGAAAAATTATATATAAAATGCTGCAAAGTTGTATCATAACTTTATTCAATACTTTTCCGAACTCATGCTTTCATACAATTTAGCATATGGGAACTCTGTTCTCTTAATTGAAGACAGCCTAAACCGATAAACCGACGCTTTCCTAGGTCAGATTTGTTGAAAAGCCCTTCATGTCATGCTGATAATAATTAAAAACATTTGGTCCATTTAAGTTAATCTGAAAATATGGTCAGTCCAACTTCTTCCAAAATCATTTTAATTTTTTCTCATTTCTTCATTTTCTTAATTTTTGACTTAATTTTCTTCCAAATCAGACGATTGTTCCTGGCAAAATGTCGATGTACTCGATAAGTAAACACTAGAAATCATGTTCAGTTGTCGATACGGTTGCGTTTCTTACTTGCCGGTACAAACTTTAGCTGTGTCCTACCACGGTTCATTATTTCTGTTCGACTGATTTGTGGTGTAAATATTCTTTAATTTGAAATTATTATTTTAATGAAAACTTACTAAGGCAATAGACATATTATATGAATCTAGAAAGTATACCCGACAGAAATTGGTTTCCCTTTTCCTAAAAAAATGGGCTTAAAAATTAAGTTGCATTAAGTATTTGATATTTAAATAATGTAAATGAAATAAAATAAAATCATCCAAATCTATTACGAATTATTACGAGCTTTACAATGTACATTGTTTCCGAGAATATTTTTGTGAGAACATTTAGCGGCGTTGACAACTTATTTGTGCTGGTTTCCAACACCGAAATCGGGAAACAATTGTTTTTCGGTCGTAATATATTTTGTAATATGTTGTAAAATTGCAAATTTGTTTTACAAATTTTAAACATTTCACTATAGAGTACTATTTTAACTGATTTATAAGCAGTACATATAAACAATTGATTTCTCCTGACGTTTCATAGGATTTTTTTAACTTTTGAAACCTTTTTTAATAACAAACTTACTGCATGAGAAGATACGATTTTACTACTCTATACTTCTATTGTAATTTCGGTGCTGAAACCAACATAAGCAATTAGTAAAGCAATTTTTACCTTGTGAAAAAAACCTCGTATCAATCTTTACCCGTTGATTTACATCTCTTTTAGCTTAGAGGCAGCGTCCTTTAATTGATAAAAACAAACATCCAAATCTGCAGTTTGATTGAAATTTTTTAAAATTTGCATTTTTCAGACATTGGTGATGACCACAACTTACGATTAAATCTCTCTCACTAAACCGTAAACGTAGTTTGTTACAAAATTGCAAAAAAGTTAAAAAATTCTAACCATGCAAAATCGCTTATTTTGATATTTTTGAATTAGGAAATCTTACATCAGAAAAATATCTGTCATCTTTTTGAAAAGAATTGGCGTTTCCAAACATGCCGACTCATTACATTGAGGCATAGACCGCGGTAAACCAATCCCGCTTGTGATCGACCCACCCATCTCTTGTTAACCTTAATCTTAAACTTATAACTAATTGCTAACATTGCAACGCAACACAACCAAAAAGAATTTTCACGCTCATGTTCTATTAATATTCTACAATAAATCACACGCTGTTTGCGTGATGTTGTAAACCACGACATATCACAACTCAATAGAATTTCAACGTGATTTTGTACATACAAAAGCTCAATATTATCTAATCTCAATATGAGGTATTAGCAGTGGTTGTTATTCATGATTTATACCGATATCATCCCTCCCTCCCCAAACCACCACCATTACGTGTCGCAGTGACGCATAAAAATGTAGTCACAATCACTCTTCATCTCTCCTAAACAAAATTTGAAGTGAATTTAAAGTTTCAGGAATAACAATTGCGAGCTGTAGACATCTATGACATAGATCCAAAAGTTATACAATGTCTGAGTTATTCTTTCCATATTTCACTTATTCATAATTGTTTCCTTTGCTATCATCCAATACCAAAGGTTACATTATTACATCCTATTTATCTGCTATTGTGCTATTGTTATTAAATTGTTATCGATAATGATAGACATTATAGATGATCCGTAACGATCCATAATAATTTATGGAATGATGCGTTTCATAAATATTTATTTAATGTGCAACTGTATCACTGTTGTCCACACAATCATCTTATATATGATGGATAAAGGATGTACGATATCTAAACATATTTGGATAAAGTTTACAACACAATCGCTCGAATAATAGTAGCAGATATCAGTTGTTGCAAACAACAAGGAATTCATGACAAATTTAACACAACTTACAAAGGACAATACTGCTGAACCGGGATTTTTTTCTTAATCTAAGATTCTCTGTAGAGACGACAGTTAAACTGCAGTTCATCTGTCCTTTCCATGCGATGGGCTCTATATTGTTTCTTGCTGGTTATTTTAGGTTAAATTTTTACTCACTCAGTAATTTGTAGATCATAAACAGGCAACGAATTTATATGTTTATTCAGATTGCATTATTTGCATTAATTGTATAGCGTTATTCATTTGCTGTTTTCAAATAAAGTTAAATATAATAATAAATAAAATACACATAAAGCTATGATTTCAATTAAACTTTTATTTCATTGTAATACTTGGACCTTACCTTTATGTACGAAATAAAGGGTGTCCCAACAATAACGCAAGATTTAAATTTTAAATAAAACACAGATACAGATCGTGAAACTTTATTATATCGTAAAGTAGACAGAATGAGGTTATGTATGGAACAACACATCAGGCAGATGGCCGCCGCGGCTTTGCTGGCAGACACGCGAACTTTTAATGAAATTTTCAATGACCGTTTTGCATAAATGCTGCGGTATTTCATTAATGCAGCGTCCAATTTCCTCTTTTAAAACTTGAGTCGTCGTCGGCTTATTCGCGTAAACCATCGACTTCGAAAAACCCCAAAGAAAAAAGTCTAATGGTGTTAAATCGCACGATCTAGGCGGCCAATTTTGGTCTCCAAAACGCGAAATAACACGACCGGGAAATGGCTGATGTAGCAATTGAATTGTTTCTCGGGTTGTATGACATGTGGCGCCGTCTTGTTTAAACCACATGCTCTCCACATTCATTTCTTCAATTCTAGGCACTAAAAAACTGGTTATCATTTCACGATACTGAACACCATTGACTGTTTGCGCTTGACATGCCTCAATTTTATAAAAAAAAGGACCAATGATTCCTCCAGCCGAAAATCCACACCACACAGTGACACGTTGAGGATGCATTTGCTTCTCGTGAATCACTCGAGGATTTTCCTCATTCCAAATGCGACAATTCTGCCTATTGACGAAGCCATCAAGATGGAAAAGGGCCTCGTCACTAAAGATAATTTTATCGGCAAAATCAGCATTTTCATGTTGTCTCTCCAATACCCAGCGAACCCCCTTCGCTGTCCATGGTCAGCTGGCTTCAGTTCCTGAGTCAATTGAACTTTGTATGCATGAAGATGCAAATCTGTCGTCAAAATTCGCAGCATAGTGGATTTGGGACACAATTTGCTGAGCTCGGTGTCGAATTGAGCAAAACTTTCACCATTTTGGTAAAACAATTTCAAAATGAGAATGCGTTGTTCATTCGTGTAGCGCTCCATTTTTACTAACCTCGTACCTTCTTCTAGCAAACGATAACAATTGTTCAAATGTCAAACAATGACACTTCGAATGGAGCCAAATTTAAATCTTGTTCTTGTTGGGACACCCTTTACAAGTCATTTAAACGACCGTCTGTGGATTGGTCGTAGCAGTGAATCCTTTTGTGTTAGTTTTCGAACGGTCCATTTACACCTCCAGAACATAATCCGCACCTAATAGCCACTTTTTTCCGGATGCAATCACTTGTGGGTTTTCTGAGCTCCATATAATTGATCGCAGTTACTCGCTTACTTTGATAACGACTAGAATAGACATTCTTATCTATTACCCGCCTCTCCTCCGCTTTCTAAGATCCTACGCTTAACCGTTACATTAAATTTTGATAAAAAAACAAAAAATATATAATATATTTTCCTTTCCATCCCATGAATGTGGTGCGGGAGAGTTTCTCACATTCAATTAGCTTACGCGCATTTTATTTTCAGACTCACTCAACGGAATCTACAGTTAAACAACAATTCCGAACGTCACAGTTTGGGAAGCATTCAGAAAACTTGAGGTGACCACCTTTTAAAGAAAATTGGTAGGCAGCATCGGGGGTCGAAACCGGGATCGTGCGCACGATAAGTTGATTGTGTGATCAGTCATACGAAGTTGGGAAATCGTTTCGAAATATCGATTCTTCCGAAGGAGTTATGGCCGCCCTTTTCTGCGCTGTGCATCGAGTAAAGTTTCGAATACTTTTCATGCTGGAGTGACCACGCAACGTGACCAACGCAATCGCTGTTTTCTGATGCTCCTGACCACGTTCATATGAGCATCAGGTAGCACTAGTATCTGGTATAGTTGGATTTTTGTTCGTCGAGAGAAGCCTTTCTCATCGCTTGGTAATATCAATTTGCAGGCAGTCTCCAGGCTAACGTTATTAGTTTTGTTCATTCATTTGAATTAATTCATCACTATAAAAGCTGCGTTCACGCAGCATCCCAAACGAGTAAATTTTTTGTTTATCGTCCTCGTTTACCACCAGAGACATTTTTGTTGGTTTCTTATCCATACTTGAAAAGGTTGCAGTAACATCTTGCTGTTTTTTATGTCAATAACATCTATATAGGTATAATAATTGGCTTACCCATGTAATAATATATAGTTTCTGTTAAAAATTATACCAGTCATGTTAATTGCAGGTTTCCTCAAAATCGTTTAGTGTAAAAAGGCAATTACGATTTTGGCTATCTTTACTGAAGACTTTATTAAAGTCAGCATCATCCTACAAAGAAACGTTTTGTTGCTCAATTACTTCCCAAAGTCCAGAATTTTCTTTAAAAAATCAAATGCGTAAAGATAGCTGAAGACACGCTAAAACGAGTCACGAATCTGGCGATGAGACGTGCGAACCAATAAACAGGCTTTGAAATGGTGCTTTCTGAGTCAAAACCAAAAAGAAAACACGCAAAGTCGATCTTAAGTCATGTCAATGTTGTCTGTATTTTTTTATTGTCGTGGTGCTGCGTGCTGGGAACTCTTCAGAAGGCAAATAAAGATGCATTGGAAAAGTTCCGATTTGCGAAAGAGAAATTTATGAATCTTGGGCTATGATAACTCACCATCTCTCAAGGAAATCATTGTGAAGGAAATTTTGGCTAATAATTCAACAAATATTGAACAATCTCGTATTCACCTAATCCAACTGATTTTTTACTTCAAAGCTAAAATTGCTAGTTCAAGGCAGCCGTTTTCAGTCATTAGAAGACATGAAAGAGAATTCGCGGAAGAACTGAACAGCCATAAGTGTAATATTTCGAATGAGTACAATGAATAATAAATATTCATTGTTATAAATAATAATAAAAATAATAAACATTTTTTTTACACATATCCACCACTTGAAATTGTATGAAGTTGCTAAAAATTTGCTATGAAAAGAAATTGTAATTACCATCAATGTCTGATACACAAGCTAATTTGTTTTCCTCCTTCCTAATTTGATCTTAAGCCAATTAATGCACCGAATTAACATCAGCTGTCCTCCAATTTTCTCTGAAAGTGTCTTATTTGTTTCAATAAATGACATATGATTTATCCAGTAATTATCGAATTATTACGTAATCCGAATTGGTGGTCTGCAAGCCGTTATTCGGATTAGCGGTTTTTTACAGAACGAGTACCATTTGAGATGGCCAGAAATACATCAAGTATAATTAAATACCAGATGTTTTAGGACCAAATTTGTTGGAGGTCGATTAAATCTGTGAAAGCCATGTGGGTTCATCTGACTGACCACCATGATCATTTTCGTAAATCTTTAATAAAAATTGGTACGGTGTGATGTTTTACGAAATCGTATAGGGGTATTAAACAATAGGCTATATTGAGCCTCTTTTTCTGTTGCTTCCCATTTAAATTGTAATATAATACATCCTTCTTAATTTAAGCAAAATTTATGTCCGTTTTATTGGTTTGTAATAGTAGATAATATTTATGGAATTGAAACTACGCTCCCTGCACACTCTCTTAAAATGCAAACTTTGAACGCTTGTAATGTTTGTTAAACTGTATCCAGAGGTTGGATATAGCAGTGTGGGTAACGCCCTTCTACGCAACACAAACTAGTCAATTTAGAAAAAAATTTATGTTTTCTGTATAGTTTTTACCTGGTACAGTGTAATAATTAAAATTGTTGTCCGTAGTATTATTTTATTTTATTTTTTTGGGTTAGAAAGCAAAAAATAGAAAGAATACCATTTCGGCCTACAGGTGCACAGTTCATTTTGTTCTTAAATTTTGCTACTTTAACAAATCGTTCGTTGTAGTACTAAGTACCTTTAACGGCGCTTACTTTTCCCTATTATATATATGTATATATATTTTTTTTCATTTCTGCTTTGGCGTCATGCCCGTCGAACTTTCCAAGAGATGCTCTATAATGCAAAAAGGATGGCTGGGACTTAGTTTCCCTACATAGCTGGCTGAGCTTTCAGTCCAATTTTTCAGGGTATCTGTGACAGTTCGTCCCAGGTAATGGTACGGAGCTTGTCTGAATCACAAAAGTTAGACTCGGATATATTTTTGAGATTCTTTTTCTACTCCATTTCTGAACAAGTTTCTTCTAACCTCCGCCAAGTTTTTTCTCAGAGATAGAACATTGAAAGTTTGACTCAGTTAATGTTACGGAGCTAGTTTGAGTCACAGAAACTAGACTCGGGCATACATTTGAGATTCTGTTAGGCTTCGCTGTTTTTGCTCACAGATTGAATACGTGAGTTTAGGGTATAATTATTATACCTATATTTATAATCGTCTTTTTTGCAACATCCATAACATTTAATGCTTTTGCAAAAATTATTGAAATATGATCTCATTATGGACATGCAAATAGATGGCACTCCCTTTAGTCGAAGTTTTATCAATTTTCAGTAAGTTTGTGTTCAGTTTAAACCGCCCATCTCACAATTCATATTCGATTAATGCAATCTCAAATATTTGCCAAATTTATCTGTTCCGTGTTATCCGTTTTCGTTGCTTTGAGTGTGGAAAGACACAGGCTCAAACTTTTAATAATCGATAATCAGAATACAATGTTTACAAATAAAAGCTAAAAATACCCACAATGAAAGAATATAACGTTTCCACAAAGTCAGCTAAATATCAGCCTCCGTTGCGGCTCATACTCCTTTCGTTGTATCATTCCTGTTGTGATATACTGAGAAAATGTTGGTAATGTAATAATGGTAATAATGGTAATGTTGGTAAAAAGAATATATTTCTTCATTCATTAATTTGTATTCACATTTCTACCTAATTAATGCTATTTCTTTTAAATAATTCATATCGCTACCTTAATAAATCATAACTCATATCTGTTTTATGTCGAATCGGCGTTGTTGCACAAAATAACCAAATGTCAATTTTAAGATTAAACACGAAATTGTGATCCGTAATTTATATCGGGCTGATGACTTCGAATTAACTCTCACATGGCTCACGTGGCGTATGAGTATCACGTCACGCAATTTTACACAAGCTATAATTAAAATTATTCATACGTAAGACTTTACTTACCATACAACTACTTAGCAACATGATAAAATTGTTAAGTCTCAGTCAAGGTACTAACTAGAAGCAGAGATAACTTCTAAACAAAGTTTTAACTAAATTTACTTTGTGGTTGTTATATTTAGAAAGTTTTCTATTGGCTATTTCTATTGGCTATTTCATCAAGTCTTACTATAAACAGAGTATAAAAGCTGTTGGATATCGCTGAAAAAAGAGTAGCGAGCTAAAAGGAGATTATGTTGAAAAATAAAGAAATTTTCCCCCAATTTTTTTGCGTTTTGTAAGGTCGTCTAGTTTCAAAGCAAATTTTAGTAACTTTTAAACAAAGGACAAAAGGGTCCCGTGGGAAATTTAGGATAAACATTTAAATGTTTAGTTTGTTCACACTCATCTAGTGCGATTATATAGTAAAAAATTTGTAGACTCAAAATATTTTGTACTGTAATAATTTTTCTAAAAATTTTCCATCATAATTGTTATTTTCCCCGAAGCTTTAAAGACTCCATTTAGAAATTTGGACCTGTTATTTGAGAAATATAGAGCAGAATTTGAAAAAAATGAGGTTTGTTTTCTTGAGACTCTATATTTTTCAACCTTAACTAGAGCATATTTATTTAGACAGTTTAGACAATACAACACCCTCTCTTTAGATATGATTCCATAAATAAAGCTTTCCCTAATTAAAATGAAGTATATAACGAAACTTTAAACCGTCTATATTTTGTACTTACATTTTATCGTTTTCTTGTAACCGGTTTAAGTAACACATAACACACTACGAAAAAACCGGGAGAAGTTGGACTGAAGACGACTTTTTTTAGGTATAATTATGATTTTCGTTTTGTGATTCAAAGTTTGTACCAATTTTTTTCCAGCTATATCGGTATTACCGCGATTCTTCCGCTTTTAGAAGGGACAACATATTTTTACACCTTCACATTATATTAAAATTGATGGTGCCGCAATTATAGTGATTTCTTTATGTGTATAAAATTTCGCTGTTGTAGGTTTACTTAAATGGTGATCCTTATCCTTCATATACCACACGCAGAAAAAATTAAAAACGCTTCGGTCTTCTGCGCTTCTTCCCCAATTCTGTATTCGTCGCCATACCGTACGAGAAGTAGAACTAGTATCTGGTGTAGTTGGATTTTTGATCGATTAGTTCACGGCAGAGCTGAGGTAGCTAAATTCGTCCAACACTTCAAAGTAAGAATTGTCAAGCCGTACTCAGCGTTCCAAATGAGTAGAACATTTGTTCGTTGAAACAAATAACTTGATTTTGTCCACTTTTATCACCGGACTACTTTTTGCCGACTCTCATTCTCATTCATTGCTTGAGAGGACTTCAGCAACGTGTAGCACTTTTTGCTAATGAAGTCTGTATTATCAGTATATGCAAGTAGCCTACGCTACATCTTACGATGTTTTGTTCAGTGTAAGGCAATGTGTTGCGGCCGGTCGCTTCGCAGACAAAAGTACCTAAATCCATTTAATATTATAAGACAATAGTAAACATATTTATCCAAAAAAGATTACTTAAGCACACAAAAGACGGAACAAAATGTGTATTTTTAACCTATCCTCTTCTTACAATATCCCCCTGCTTACCAACATTTTTGGGGTGATAATCAAATACAGAGGTCATAGGAAAGGGAAAACCTAAGTGCTTCGGGATGATGACGTGAGCATCTAAAAATGCCAAGGTGTTTGGAAAATCTGGTCACCCTAATTCAAGAGGCTTCTCATGGCATAAATAATAAATTAGCTTTTTTTCTCACACTCAGTTCTTTTTTCTGCTTTTGTTTTGAATAATGATAGTTGTGAATGTGTGGCCCAGAACCGGGTATCCCGGGAAGACAGACGGATGTGGATAAATTAGATAATGAAACAAAGGGCAAATATAGTTCTGCCGGAGATGATGTTAACAACAAACGAGTGTTTTGATTGTCCTAACCCATATTTACATTTGGGAAATTTCATTTATTCAATACCCTCAAGCCGTCCCTTGGCATACACACAACGCTTGGCAACACTTTTCGCCTCTGGGCTTAATGTTGAACCAACGGCGAATGAAGCAGTCAGAGGAGGGCAAAGAGCAAAAACAGATACACGAAATGAAATGAAACGAAATTGTTTAAGGACATTTGATGTGTCCTATTGAAAATGACACACATGCGCACAACTGAAGCCACATTAACACACTCACACAGTGACACAGACTCATCGCTATTCCACCAACAACAATAAACTCGCATGTTCGTTTAAAGCAGAGCAGCGGAAGATGAGCCCAAACATTTGTATCTGTGTGAGTGTGTTAGCGTTTATGCCCTTTATTTTTGTTTTCCTGTGTATATGTGTCAGTGTATCAGTGTGCGTATATGTGTGTGTGTGTGAGGCATACATAGGAAAACTTTTGCATGTAACAAATATTAATAATCCATGTTGTAGTAGCATCTTCTTGTTCCATGATGCCATGGCTGTGCGTTTGTATGCGTGCGTATGGATGTGCGTTCTGTCATTCTGCTGTGTGTTTTAATAAAAACCCCTTAAATTTAAAGGTGAAATACTTCGCATAACAAAGCGCATCCACAACACAACTGGAAGCACGTTTGACTTCCTGGGTGCTCTGTCCACATTTCCAAATTTCAGGTGTTTTAATTCACACAACTTATATTCATATGTTCGTCTTTGAAGGGAATTCATATCTTAAACGTGCCCTTAAACATTGCTAATCAATGACAGTTGCTTGTTTGCCTTGGCCTTGTTATTTGCAACACGTGTGTCCAACCCCACCCCTGACCTCCCGCGTTAGCAATATTAGAAAATCATTCGCAGATGCTTTTTTCCGTATTCATTGAGCACTTTGTGATATTCTGAATTGAAGGATACGAAATGAAACAAATTTTTGAGAGAGAATACATAACGTTAGGTAGAAAAGTACTGCCGTTGTCAAGTCGAACAAGTTGTTGTGTTAAAGAAATACAATTTGTATCTCAATTGCCAACTGGGTATTGTAAAAGGTATTGAACATTTTCAAATTACCAATTGGAAGATGTCGCATTGGCGGGCCGTCATCAAAAGAATATAAATGAGGTGGATATGTTTGATGGCTTTTCGAAATTTTTGTTTTACAAATTTTCAATGTATGGTTTAGTCTGCTACAATCTTATATCAATAACATGTTACGTGCGCCCTATTTTATGACAGTTGTATAATTGCGACATCTTTGAAACCATTGGATGTCACTCAGAGGCACGTGGAATTCAGACTTTAAAAATTTACGACTACGTTGGAGGAGAATTTTAACTCCAGATTTGTGCCAATTGAACAATACCTGTCACTTCTATTAAAAGTGTAGCCATGTGTCGGAAACAAATTGCCTTCATCTCATATTCCTTTTTAAAAAAATTGCTTTTGTCTTAAAAACGCAGGGAGGCATCAAAAGAAATTCAGTTGAAATTTTTTATCGATTCATTGATTGTCGCATGGAACACTATACTCGTTCAAAAAAGCTAGACCCTTTTTCTAATATCAAATTCACATATCCAATGATTCAACCTTTTTAAGCTTGTTTAATGTGATGCGTTCAAGCTACTATGTCGCTTCATGACCGGAGAGGCTGACAAATCCCCCTCTTCCCAACTATTTTTCAGGTTTTGAAGTGAGAAACAGTAATAGAAGCCATAGTCGGGGCAATACGCTGAATGGAGAGGTTAATATTGGTGTAATTTATTGAATTAAACCATTGATGCTGTGCATTATCTTGATGGGAGCACATATTCCCCTTTTCCAAATGGGGACGTAAGTCCGCTAGTAATTGCTTGCTTCGACGTAATAATTAACCGTTTAACCTTAAGGTTTTCGACACCCGATAATCAGCCTCAATTGGACGCTCCGAACGAGGTGTTCCTTTAAAGAACGAGCGACTCCGTTAAAATTCGTTCAGCCAACTATTCACAGTCGTCAACGCTGTGACAGATGTGTTTATAAATATTATACAACTCATACTTGTACGGCCCGCAGAAATGAAACCAGAAGACGGATTCCCCTCACAATTTGACAGTAAAAAACTGACAGTTAAAAATTGAGGGTGCAAAAAACTGGCACGCTCACTTATCTAGCTGTGAGTCGGTATTTTGTTCACATCCCGCAAATGCCACAACTGCATGAAATCGTTTAAATAGACAAAAACTACATCTGTATGGACTAAATCTGCCACCAGAAGAATGACCTTTTTCAGTATTTTGTCATCAGTTTTACCATTTTTCGTCAATTTAAAGCTTATGCAATAGTACTTGATAGATGTCGGGAAGGGGCTGTATCACCTCATATGCTTTCTTAAAGGATCACCCTAATATTGCTCTTAGTTATAAAAATCTTGTTGGCACGTTGTTTCTCCCAAAAATTTCACGTAACTTTCTCATCGTCACAGTAATCGATGATTGATTTGTAATAAAATGTTTTAACGATTAAAACACGTCGGTTTATCGAATATTTTTCCATAATAAATTTGCACATCTCTACTTCACGACTGTCAAATATGAACTATCAAGACTAATGTTTATCAAATTGGTGGCAAAACAAAGTAGTATACCTTCCCGACGGACACCCTGTATAAGTAGATGATGTTTTTTGGTTCGTTCTCTTTGTCATCGATGAGTCGATTCAAGTATATACGTGATATTATAGACAATTGCGATTGGGGAAAAATTATCCATACAAATCTGAAGCCACCTTAGGAAAAATTGAAATGTATTAATTTATTAAGAGCAAAGTATGCCGGAAATTCATAGATAGATAAGAGAAGACATTACCATAGCTCATACACTGCTCAATACATACTACCTTAGATGGCGACTAGAATAGATAGGCTTATCGCGCGTGGAAAATAATGTTAAGCTATGGTTCATAAGCCAGATCCTTCAAAAGGAATTTGCTCCGCCCAACAAGTTCGTTGCCTAAGACTTTTCGTACTGAAGCGTTTAGGTCCATCCGCACCACATAGGCCAGCCAAATCAATCGCAGTATTGTGATGTGCCTGACCACGTCAATGTTGGTATTTAGCTCATCGTCCATATGAAGTCGTTAATAAAAATGATGGGTCCATATACAAGGTTTTTAACGCAATTATGTGATGAAATTATGTTGGTTATATTTTCTACATATATTTTTATATCTACATCCCTAAGCGAATGAATTTGTAGTTTGAATTTGTATTTCTAAAGATATTTATATAGAAAAGAATTTATTGAATTTATATATTTGGTGCAGTGGTCCACGTTCCTTCCCTTCTACAGGAAGGTACCAGCTAGCAAATTTTCTGATTAGTAATAGTAATCAAAGTTGAAGTGTCATTTTCTAAAAACCATAACCCTGGCGATTTCTTTTCTTTCGATCATCCTCACCACAGCGTCGTCAGCTAATCCACCACTGAGACCATTCAATGAAGTATGTAAATTTTGAAATCGAAATACTACTATTTTATTTCTTCCCTCCAAAAGCACACTTTCTCCCATCGATTTTCTGAATCAAATCCACTTTTTGATACCACTTTGATATCACGCATTCAGGTATGTGATACAAAACGTTTTCGATTTAAAATCGATGCAGAAACGATGAAAGTTGTAATGCACATCTTTTTACCGATTTCATTTCGGTTTGAGCTGAAATCGAAATCGATTTCATTTTCCATTTCGTTCTATGAAAAATATGGATAAGAAAGGTGTGATAGAAAACGAATTATCGTTTTCATTTACGGTTTGAAATCGAGTAGTCTTTGTGTGACGATTTTGCAAAGTCGCATTTCTTTATTCGGAAGAAAAATAATAAATTGCGAACAATTTACAACTAAAGTCAAGAAAATTTGAAATGTAGGTATTTATATCAAACATCTGATAAAACACAGACTTATTTTGTATATTTCAGGGCAAAGCACGCAAATTCGAGGCAAGAAGATAAGATGCTAGATTTCATGGAAAAATACCCACAAATAGACCAAGGATTTGTAAAAGGGGATAGAGTAGAAGTTGAAAAACTTTGGCAAACCCTTGCTGCTGAGTTGAACAGCATTGGTCCACCAACAAAATCAGCAGAAGCTTGGAAAAAGGTATATTTTATGAATATACCTTAAGGTTATTTTAATTTACTTATTTCCATTTGGACCTTGGGATAACACATTTGGTTTACTTTTTTCCCGGCAAATCTAGTGGGTTGGAAGCATCGCGTAACTTTTTCCTTTTAATATTTTCTTCTTTATTTGATGCATCACTTAAAATTGCGGACACTGCGACAATAAATGCCATGTTATAAAATTATTTTTCAGCTTACACTTGTTAATTTGATTCTTGTTGTGCAAACACTTGTATTTTAAAACGTAAACAAATGCTCTGAGTTGTATTTTGCAAAAGAATATGGTGGAAATGAAGCACAACTGGAAAATGAAATCGATACGATTTCTGTCACAGCTAAAATCGATCTGTTCGTTTTGGTACTTCGTTTTCATTTGGAAACGAATCGATTTGCATCACATACCCCATTATAAATTTATCTCGGGCAAAGCATCGCAGCTCCTAAAAATCGATCTCTTCGGTTTTAAAGTTGTTGGTTTTCTGTCTTGTCTTGGCGACCCATTCAATAAATAGGAAAGTAATTAAATTCTTCGCAAGTTGTCTCAAAAAAAGTTTGTATTCTGTAAATCGATTGTAAGAAACTAAGCTGTTTATCGAAAGAGAAAAAATTGTTTGTTAATAAATAAAGTACACAATTTGAGAATTTACTTCTTAAAAATAATATCGTATAAATATAATCATTTGAGCGTCACCTCCTGACGGATATTTTTTTCTTATTGTTTTTTGCAAATGCGCCAAGGAAGTCGGTTTATTGGCATAAACTTCGGATTGGAGATTATCCCGCAAGAAAATGCAATCATAGGAGTTAAATCAGCATTTCTTGAATTCACCATGGAAAATTTCTTACGACGTTGATCCGTCTTGCTGGAACCATGTTCTTTGATTACAACCAAGAAAGTTGTGTATTTCAGGCAACAAAGAGTTGTCTGACATCTTTTAAAATATTGCTCGGTATTTCTTTTTACTCCCCTTTCTTTAAAGTCTACTTTCATCTTTAAAAAGGTAAGACCTGATAATTCCCCGCTACAGCATCGCAGCCCATTTGGTCACTTTAGGTTGATGAAGGGCTTTGGGGTTCTTTTCACTTCACTCCATTAGCGGCAATTATGCTTATTACGTGTCTCTTGAGATGAAAAGGAGCTTTCCGAAGACAGGATGATGATAAACATTGGGAAGAGCTCAATTGCCTGCTTTGTGAAGTCAAGTCTCTGCTTGATATTTTGGAGCTTTAATTCTTGAACCAATTGAATTTTGTAAAGATGCAGCTGTAGGTCTTTGTAAAAATTGCGGTGTAATGATAATCTATACACATTTAAAACATTTGCTCGCTTCCTAATTGAAATGCTCGGATCTCACTAAGCTACTGATTAACAATCTCCGTATATTGTGACGTTCTTGATAATTTCGGTCGCCCGGCTTTTGAGTTTTCCAGCGCTGTAACGGTCCTTTCAAGTTTATGACCCGTTTTCTAAAGAAATGAGTGCTTTCTCCAACATTTAAGTGGCGAAAACGCAGAATCCTGAACACGTTTCAGTCACCGTTTCAACCTTTTATAAAACTTAAATTTCCAAGAGGCAGACTTGATGTATCCCTACGCAGTAACATCTTGTGGCTTTTTGCCAATGATATATGTACATATCATTAGCGTGGGCACTGCTTAATTGAACAGCTATAATTGAGCAAATGTGCGCACATTGGATTTTGTTTACATGTTTCTTGCCAAATAAAGTTAATACGAATGATGCATTAAATTGCTTGCGATATCTCTGTAGGCATTTAACATGATATATATGACATAGTAGAAAGAAATCCATTATGGCATTATTACATCCACTATGAAATCCGCATGTCATTGAAGGCTTTATGTTGAACAGTTAAATCAGTTTTGTCCGATAACTCGTTGATATTTTGGAGGTAATTCAATTATACATAAAAAACAAGCTCCAAGCTGAGCCGAATTTGTCACCAGCAAAATTATTGGTGGATCACAGTCGATGTGTGTAGCCTGGCGTTGTCCTATTGGATCAAAATCCCTCTTCTATTGGTCATAGCTGGTCGCTTTCGAACGATTGTTTCCTTCAGAACGGTTCAATCGTTAACAGCATAGATTAAAATTATAGGAATCCTCCTTGTCAATCACACCAAACACACAGCGAAACTTTCCTGATCCAGGATTGTCCACCGTACGCAACGGCTTACTGCGACCAGCTACGACCGTATCGCTTGGCGTTACTATACGTGAATCGCTTTCATAACCAGTCAATATCCGTGTCAGAAATGGATCGATTTTATTGCAATTAACTCGCAGAAAATGGAAATTTGCTAAATAAGTGTTTTTTTCGCGTTGACTCAGGTGGTATCCACACATCAAGCTGCCTTGTGTACCCAAGCTTCTTCAAGTGGTTCTAACCGTTTTTGATGTGCAAGGTTTAGCTTCTGGGCAGTCGAAACAGTGGTCATACGGCGGTTGGATTTGGCGATTGTGTTTATTTTCTGGACAATTGAGCACGATGCATCTTTGACATCAAAATTACCGAAACAGAATCGACGAAATCAAAACTATCAGTATTCGGATCATAAAGAGAATATTTTTGAGCAGCGCTCAAGCGGCACCGAGGCAAGCTATCACGTTTTGCGAATATGAAATTTTATTTTCCTAACGCCACCTGGCGTGAAACAATCCCACTGATATAACGTGAGATGCAAACTACTAAAACCATCTGTTACTGTACCTTATTATGAAAAATTGTCAAAAATTTTCGTTGATAAAATCGCAGCTCTTAAAAGCGTAGAAATATTTTGACCAAGTTTTTGCATTAGATATACAGTTTTTATGGCTCAAAAAACTATTTATTACTTTTTTTTGAGCGGTGGTCATTCAATAATTTGTAAATATTAAAATTTTGTTATGTTAAAACCTGCTGTGAAGATATGGCTAAAAATGTTGGTATGTCTTAAGTCTTGGGTCATTACAAATTTTTCTTCATATTTTTGCATTAGAATTGCAATTTGCGAGATGAAGTAACAAAACTTAACAACACAAAAACAGTGGAAACGGTTTCTTAAAATATTCATTTTTTTAGATAGGCTAGCTTTGTTATTTACTCCAGTCAGAAATTCCATCTGGCTTTATCGTGCAACAACTTATCTTTGTCATGCTTTCCACCCTCATTACGAGTATTTAATTACATTTAATTTTTTCTGCCTCTCTCCTGCTTCGCTGTTTGCTTTTGTATGTCCTCTTGTTTTTAAGCTCATCCAAAAACAATTTATTTAATAAAACATTTTGCGCATAAGAATAATGTAATAAATTTCGAAAAATCCTTTAATCCATTCTGAAGATAGTTATCATAGAAATTATAATCGTTTTTCTCGTGACAAAATCAACTTCTTACTTTGTCTGTTTGGTTAGCCGAATCATGATTTTGCATTGGGATGTTAGAGTCTCCACTCCATCCCACGCGTCATAGAAAAGAATGAATATCATTCATGTTTTCTGCTTCACAGACATTCACGTTCTCTTGCATAAAGTCACAGCTTCAAAGCTTAGTTGGGAACGATAAAGGCGCCTTGCAGTGCCCTGTGGCTCCAGTATTCCACTAAGTCGATACACATACACAAGCACAGGAATATACATATAGAGAAGCAAGTGGCCAACTCCCTAAAGGAGCTGTTGCTTGTGTCATTCACTTTGCTTGGTTTTACTTGGCTTCCATTCATTCATTTTATGTTTCTCCTTGTTGGACTCTTTCAAATCCTTTTTAGTTGCTGGCGGCGTCCTTGTCTTCTCTCGTGCTAATATGGCTACTTACTGATGCTGACGCTTTTGTTGTTGGTCTTGTTTTGGTGGCTTTTGTGTGTTATTATAGTTGTTGTAATAAATATGAGAAATTTAATGTTTTTATGAGCATTTATTATATAAAGATGACAAAAACAAAAGTATAAATAACTTAAGGAACCCTGCTATGTACACTTGTTTGTGTGTGCAACTGCTGTATGTAAGTGTAACATAGTCCGAAACAATTTGTAGATTTGAATACTGTGTCGCAATTTATTATCATACATGCCAGATATATATTAATGTCAGTGCTTTTTGTACATACCAGTATAGCAGTCGTTAAAAAGGGTCTATTAATAAAATGGGCTAATGTCCTTAGATTCTTAGTATTTATATAACTTTGCTGAGTTTTGCCACATAAACTCAATTATGAAATACTTTTCTGAATTTGCCGAATACAACAAATGGGGTATGCCGTGTTTCTCAAACTCAACTTTGTACTCTTGTTTTTGCTGTTTTTACGCTTCTTGTTTAAGACAAAAGAATTCCTATCTGTGTTATAGCACTTTTAAACTGTTCAATACAAAATGTTTACTTGAGAATATTGTTTCTTTGATAACTTTATACAAATCCTTTGTAGATACATATCTATTGAGATGTGCCTTTGTAGGGAACTCATTTTTGTGGATATTTTTTGCATTCACTGCTGAAATAGGACTTTGCAGACAATTTTTTGTCTTTGCTGTTACGTATTCTGCACGAAATGAGCATTTACAAAATATTTTTATATGAAATGGCTCTTCAGTCACATTTTGTATATGAAAAGAGTCTTTGCTGCATATTTTTTCTATATGAAAAGTTTCTCAGAGACTTTATATGAAATTCGTAGTTATGGATAATTTTCTACGTTCACCCAAAGGAATTAAGGGATATATAATTTGAAACGGCTAAAATGTAAGACCCAGAAGAAAGGGTTTAAATTACCAAGTATCTTCTGATCAAATGACCTTTTAGAACGATTGAGCAATGTCTGTCTGGCTGGCTGGCCAGTAGAAATTGAAACAGTCACAAATCTTTATGGAAACTCATAACATCTTTATGAAATTCCTTAAAACTTATTTCGTTAGATCGCAACCGGTTATAGTAAATGGGTTATATCAGTTGCAGTTCTTCTGGTACATCTCATACAATGTCTACTTCATCAATTTCAGCAGATACCTTTTTGTCCATTATATTGGTTGCAGTGATTAGCAGTCAAGAAATTGGTATCTTCTAGTACCTCCCTTACAAGTGACCGATTTAACTTGTATATTCTTAGGTTTACATTTTTTATTCGTTTGCACTAAATTCTGTCAAATTGGTACAAATTTAGCACATACCAAGGAACTGATTCAGAATTTCATTTTAAATATAATGCTGAGTAAAATTTGAAAAACACTCGACCGAATAACTTTGATAACTCCTATACAAATTATCTGATTTAACTCAGGTATTCGTAGATTCACATCTTTCATTCAGCATTAAATTTAGTATAATTTATTTGGCATTTAGTAAACTTAGTCCTGCGATTGGAAATGGCCACACCCTTTCCGCGATCACAGATAACAATTGGTTGATTTAGCAAAAATCAGTGGTCCTTCTATAATTTCTAAGCTGAAGACTTCCGAAAGGAATAACTTTGGTTCTGTTGTTATTGTTGCTTTATTTCGGTGTTTTTTTTTTTGTGTTATGGCGTGTTTGACTTCAAATATGCCCTACTTCGCTTTAAATATGTGACATTCGTATGTGAGACCTTCCGATTTGCCGTCCTCTTTTTTGCTACCTATCGTACTTTTGTGCCAATGCCAAAAGGACGTTAGATAGTGACTTGACGAGTATACTTATTGGTTTCTTCATGACTAGTAACTTTTCATATATTTATGTAAGAATAAGGTATTTATAAATATTTGTTACATGAAGATTATTCGCTTTTCCATAGGAAAAGTGACTTTGGACAAACTTTTCCTACATAAAAACTTGCTTCGAAGAAACTTTTGCTACATGAAAAGTTGTTTTATAAATGTCTCACTAACATCAGATGTCTCTAAAGGGAATTTTCTGCATGAAAATTGTCTTTGGAGATGCCTTATACGAAAATTGTCTATATGTACAGTTGTTTGCATGTGGAAAGATATTTCTTGTATAGAAGAGTTGTCGGAAAAAACACTTTTCTTATATAATTTTTTTTTTTCAAAGACATTTTCATTCAGAAAGGTGTTTACAAATATTTTTCATTAGAAAAAGTGAATGAACAGATGTTTGCCACACATAGAATATCTAAAAAGATACTTTTGATATAGAAACATTGTCGATAAAGACACCATTCAAACAAAAATATATGCATACAATAGTATTTTGTACAGTCTATTAAGTGAGGGGTGCCTGCCAAGGAAACTTTCATATAGAAAATGTGCCTGCCCAGTGTGTTTCTAAATAGAGAACAACCGAAAATACAAAATGCAAAAGAGCTTCTGTAGTTGGAAAGATACTCCAAATACAAAATGTATTTCTTGTATAGGAAAATAGTCTGTAAAGAAGATTCATGAGGAAAAGGTGACTGCAAATATTCGGTTAATTAATTTATTTTTAATTTATTTTTAAATACACTTTTCATACAAAAAAGAAAAAAAAATTTAGAAATAAACGTATACGTTTTTGTATTCAAATAACTTAGAATAGATATTATTAAGAAAAACATTCGAATATCATCGGTTAAAAATAAATGCAAACGAAAACGGATATTTCAGTATCGTCTCTTCCATTCTGCAATATACTTTTCTCAACTAGTGGACACTGAAAATTTTCGCAACCATTTTTAGCTCAACGGGTGTGCCCATAAAAGTGTCAAACTGATAAAAATCGGAAAATATGGAAACATTTAAATGCCTCTAGTATTTCGGAAACGAAAAACGTTCACACATGAAACTTTTGGAATTTTTTGAATTTTCTATGAGCCTTCTTTCACATGACGCAAAAATTTTTCCAAAATCAGCAAATTAGGAAAGCCTTTAAAACGCACTTATTACCCATAAGCGGATCATGCGATTGTCAAATTTATAAAATCTGTATTTTGGCGGAGGCTCACACCCAGTGAGGACATCATTCTGGCATCAATAAATTTCTAAAAAATCGCTAACTTAATAACCGCCAAAATGAAAATGCAATCCAATTTCGTGAATAGGGAAGTAAATCGTAATAATGTCTTAATACTTAACGAATTTGTAGTCATATTTAATGTTTAACGACTTTATTAATTTAGGGATTACTTTAGAATTTTTTGGTGAAAATTGAAGCCATACTAGTATAGTATAGGTAAGCCTAAATATACAATGTGCAAAATTAGAAATTATTTTAGCGATTGCATCCTTTATTTCAAAGTTATATATATATACATATTTGTTTTTGCGGCAACTGGATTTCTTTATGATTGGGTTTTTTTACATACCTTAGCCGCAACTTGGTGGTGATCAGAGTCTGTGTTAACATTAACACGACGGATCAAACGATCGTCCGTGATACTAAATTCGATAAAATGACCTCTGCGCAAATCAGTGTTGTAAAATAATACTTTGCCTCGAGACAGATTATAAACTGCGACACAATCTTTAAGTTTGAAACCCAAAAAAATTCACATCCCAGATCATGCTAATTCGTATGAAAGTTGTATTACATACAGCAGTAGCTCCGAATACAACCTTGTCTTGTCCATCGTACGTCTTGAGTGCGAGATGTATGAAGAATATCTGAGTAGTACAATTTCAAACGGCCAGAATGTCTGCATTATCATAAAATCTGTTTCCAAATGCACGTCTGAGAAAATATATGGAAAAATATGGAAATTTCAATACAATTTATTTCCCTGGATAAGGTATTACGTGAAAAAGGTGTGAGTTCAGTATTTTCGCATAGAAAATAAGCTCCAAATATAATTTTCATAAAGAATGAATCTGTAAAGACGCTTTTAATAAAAATAGGACGTCTTTGAAGATATTTTATATAAAAATTGTCTGTAAAGCCATCTTGTAAAAAAAGAAAGGAACGAGATAAGGAACTACAAAAAGAAAATTGAAACTTTATATTAGAATTTTTTGTACGTGACCCATTAGTATGAATATTTTTGTGACCTAAAACATGATTTATTGGCTCGATTTCGTAACTACTACTGTTTTTGGAGCATTCCTAATTTTTATCAGTTGTAATGTTCATAAAAGCAGTGTATCACAAAAAGTAAAAGTAGTTGTAAATCAATTCAAACATTGTTTTTGGTTAAATATTTTCCAGCAATGCTTATAATGGAGGGCCTTTTTCAGAACATTACGATTTTATTTATAAAACGACAAACTTGACATAAAGATGATGTAGATAAGAGCAGAGGAATCAAAGCCCCTGTAATAATTTCCTTTTATAGTCACTCTGTTGTTTAAATTCCCAAGATTATCCTCTAAAGTGACATCTCCATTAAAGGTTTAAATATCCTGCTGGCACCCCGTACCCAAGTGCACAAACGTTGCATAGATATTGTCCACCTGTGAGTACTTCGTTTGCCTCCCATCGCTGCTCTCACAGCTCATAATACAATTCCCACGATTGTACGCAACAGCTGCCCATGGATACATTCGTGTCGTAGCATTTCAGTTGTATCATATGAAGCTAGTTGGGCTGTAATATGTTTATGTAGCTCGTTTTAGTAAGCGCTTACATGGTAGCTTTGTATTATATAGGTATATACTTTCATACAGACGTGTTTGTAGCAATCACCATTATAATGAACCCCACTCTGAAAGGCGTCATAGTATTGCTATGTGGCTGGGCATCAACGGAAATGTTTCTATAACATCTGTAGCATTATCCGCCTTTTCTTGTGGCATTTTGGGGGGGAGAGGGGTTTTGGATTATTTTTAGATGTGCCTCGCCAGAGGGTTTAGGTGTCAGGGTGGTGCGTCGTAGCATTGTTGCTTCCGAAATGATAAATGATTCTTATCTTGCAATATTCGCTTCCTTTAATATATATGACTTTTAATAAAAATATTTTGATTTGTATTTTCCCTTTGGGATGATAGAATATGGAAAATCGCCGAAAACGCAAAATACTTATCTTATTTATGCCTCTCACAAACAAACTAAACATGATACATGGATAAAAACAACACATCTTCGAGACGTGTGTACCAACGTAAAAAAAAAAAAAAAATAATCGAAAATCGAATGTACGTTGCCAGCGAAATTTGAAAATTCACCTTATTTTTTTAACACACCTCGTACATGGTTTTTCATGCACTGTCTGAAGACAAACTTTTCTACCAAATAGTGTCCGAAGACTCATTTATGTATGTGTATGGAGTTTTCGATAAATTGCAGCGTAATGGTTTGGAATTTGATTTGCCCTCCTGTAAAACACTTTAAAATGTAAGTGTTCGTAAGGACACCTTTCCATATATCAAAAAACAGTTTGAGAGTGCATTTATTTTAGAGACCCAGCATTAAAAAATAACATGAAATTATCGCAAAGTTTCCTGAAGATTTTGTAACCCATTTCCGAAGTAGGAAACGA
Source organism: Philornis downsi (assembly GCA_019455685.1). Lineage (NCBI taxonomy): Eukaryota > Metazoa > Arthropoda > Insecta > Diptera > Muscidae > Philornis > Philornis downsi. The sequence goes on from JAHXMU010000007.1 coordinate 3,542,599, forward strand.
TAAACCTGCAAAATTAGTAATATTTAGCATCGCAGTGCGAATTAAGGAAGTATAACTCTTTCAAATTCTGTTAGCAAAATCAATGTACGGTCAGAAGGCAACACGTTTTGAGATTCATAATTTTACCTTTGTATGCCTGAAGATATGCTACAAATAATATGAATTAGTCAATTCTGCATATTATCCCCTATATTGTAATTTCGTATATACTATTAACGCTGCACAGTGTAACGAATTCGCCAAATATTACCATATATACCATATAAGAACAAAGAGTGCGAAAATACTGAAGAGATCCGCAGGAGTCGCTGTCAGTATAGAAATATTAAGAATCACAGTTTTCAGTTCGTCACTTCGTTTCTATATAACATACTTGCCTGGGCTGGGAATCGCAGTTTTCAAGTTGTCACTATAATTCTATATAACACACTTGTCTGTGCGGAAAGATCCTTTAACTACAAGGATGCTAATCAACATTCTATTTCAAAGTGCAAATCGTTTCCTTAATAATTCTTCAAAATTTGGTTGCTGATTAATTTTTCTAGTATAACAAACTAGTACATTTTTAAGGGAATGTAACAAAAAGATGTACAAATTCATTGAAGAAACAAAATCTTATATTCGTCCGTAGCAGCAGCTTTTACAAATTATGGGTTAGACCATTTCTGAATTAAGGAATCAATATTGTAATTTGATCGTACGCAAATATCTTTATAAGACTCCAATAAATCATAGGAAACGACTCGAAGGACCAGGCATATAATAACACTAATAAACTGTACAGTAATCAAAATAGCTGCCTTTAAACGATTCCAAATTTGTGCGGGTTTGATCCCACTGTACCACGCGATGAAAATTACGCCTACGGTATCATGCGATTTATATTTGTTGTTCGTTACCGACCATAATCGCATTATTTTATTATTGTTATTGTTATTTGTTATAATAGGATAAAAGATTTATGCTTGTAAATTACTCTGGATGTCGGTTTGTTATGTTTTGCACTAATTATATAATATTTGTGCGTTTTTATCATTCGATTAGAATCTTTTCTAAAGAGGAAGGCTAGCATAGGTAGAGGAAATAATTAAGAAAATCACAAAAATTGATAGCAGGGGAGATGCACATATATAAAGTATAAAGTAATAAAAAGTTATTGAGCAAAATACTTGCAGCGATTTAAAAAGTCTATCTGAAATGTTCCTCCAAACTTTAAAGCCACTGTGCATACATTTCATCAAGTGCTTGAACAATATTTGAAAAAGTTCCTCTTCAATAAGTTTTCTACAATAAATGAATTTGTATCATGGAACATTTCCATTGAAACCCCTCTTTACATTGAGAGTTTCTCCTCTATCTCTGCCTTGTTTGCAAAGCATACACAAGATTCTCTACCCAAACTATTAACAAGAAGATAATAATAATAATGCTCGTAAAATAATTCATATTATGCTCACCGCAATGGCAACTTTACCACGACACGACAAGACACAAAGTCCAAGTTATGAATTTCAATGGAATCTACTGACTCTGTTGTTCGGACGATAGCCAGAATGAACTTGAATCCCAATTGGGTTGCATAATAGAGACACTGCAAGATTCATAAGATGTCATCACGATTACGAGCAACTAAGAGAGGGGGATCATCTTTAAACTATGTGTTTGACGTGCGGTTTTGCGTTATTATTAATGGGAAATATTTATGAATATTCAAAAAAGACCAACATTCGTATTTGACATTGAAAATAAAAAAATAAACAATATATCGTATATAACTGCCTCAGTGGTATTAAATATCTTATAATTGGAAACCAGATGTCTGCTTTGGAAAGGCCTCTCGCACAACATGTACTCGTACCTTATAAAACATTGAGGGCTCTAGAGGACACAAATCTAAACAGCAAGAGTATAGGGTGGGATAAAAAGAAATACATTATTTTTGCACGATTTTGAAGGCTTTATTTAACATAGTTAGCTTGACCCGACTTAATTCAAATATGCACTGTTTTGTACTATAAATTGTTGCCATTTTGAAGGTAATTCCATCGTGCCTCCTAATAGGAACCATCATTGCTATTTGCAAAAAACTTAGACAGCAAAATCATTCGCCACAGACAGGAATAGGTGGTAACTCAAATTCGAACTATAAGGTGGTTGCAAAAGAAGCTCCCAAACAAGCTCTTGGAGCTTCTGTTTAGTCACTATCGATGTGTGTGGCGTAACGTTATCCTTATGGAACACAAATACTCTTCTATTGGCCAAAGCTGGCTTCTTTCAATTGCAATTACTTCCTTACAAACGATCTAATTGTTGATGGTATTGGAAATCTTTTGGCCGTAGGAGATCTACTCATAATAGAAGATTCTCTGTCAATCCCAAGAAACACACAGCAAAATCTTCCTGACGGCCAATTCGGGATTGGCCATCGACATTGACATGACTGACATTTGAAATTTTCAAATGTTGAAATATTTAAATATTAAAATTTTCATATCGTATATTCTAAAAATATTTGAATGTTTAAGTATTCAAATACTCAAACATTTGTTCAGTATGTATATAATCAGATATTGAAATAGTGAAATGCGCGTGTATGTGTGTGATTAAGTGTTTAATTATTCAGATATTTAAATGTTCAGTGCCGGATATTTTACAAAAATAATCCTTATAAGCCGTGGTACCGAAATTGGGGCAGCCTTGACGAAAATGTAGATCCCAAGATAAGAAAATATTCTAATTCGAAGAAATCTTTTTCCTCCTTCGAAGTTGTAATCGCCAAAAGACATAAATAAATCTTTAAATGTTTTTGCTTTTGATTATGGTGTTGTTCTTCTTGTTGCTACTGCTTTAGAGGTGAAATATTGGCAAGAAAGGCGACAACAACAACGCCAACAACTTTCCAAATTACGGAAGATAAAAATTAATGTCACCTTCTCCGCATTCCCGCTGGGTGAGGACAACGCAACAACAGCAAATAACAACCGTGCTATAAAAGTCTCCAGATACCCGAAATCGTAGGCAACATTTTTACAAGATATGGAAATTTTTGGTTAAAAGATAACAATGATGACAAAGGCAAAATAAAGAACGTGGCCTCGTGGAGAAGGGAGAGCGAAAGAAAAGGCAAATTGTTAGATTGAGGACGTACAGCTCACGTATACAGCCATAAACACACACAAGCGCATAAGCAGGAGAATAGGTCAGGCAAGAAAATAAACAGGAAAAAGTATTTCGGCCCATGTTAAGCCAACAACAACAAGGAATACTCAAGAAAATTCACAGCTCAACAGTAGATTACCAACACAGACACACAATCGTAGCCTCTCGTACCCTCTCAGTTATTCACATTTGCAAGAACGGAAGAATGGAATAAAAGAGAACACTGAACTGGGCAGATGCCTAAAGTCATTTTGGCTTTAAGGTGCCTCTAAATGAGAGCGTACGACTAAATGCAAAAGGGAGCGGTGATACTGGTTGATGTTCGATGAGGTGCTAAAGACCCGGGCAGAAGAGGCGCCTTCAAGCAACATTTGCTAACCCTAAATGGGTTCAAAGACAACGAAAGGCAAAAGGGAGGGATGTGGTGTACGTTTAATTGCAGGAGTGTCTATGGTAATATGAATCCATGTGTGTGTGTGCGTTTGTATGTGTATTGCAAGAACCATTAGTTTTTGTCGTAGCGCACAATAGTGGCAAAAGGTATAGATTTTTAGAATTGCGGTGAATTTAAAACTTGTGATACATTCTTCGCTTATTTGTTTAAACGGAATTATTGAAAATTTTATTCAGAAAACAATGAATCAGAAGGAAACGCCACAATAGATGTCACAATTAACGTAATTTGAAATCAAAGTCAACGAAACAGCAATTGTTCTCTCCTAATTCTTCCCACGCAAGATTAGCGTCTTGCATAGTTGAATTTTGTTAGAATTGTCTTGTTATATCCGAAGTAGAAGCTGTTTGCTGGCAATAGGTGATAGATGAAAACATGCACCATTCCAAAGTTATTGTAGTCGACATTCACGTAACTTAACGAACGAAAACACTCTGTTCTTCATTAAAACAAAAAGCTTGGTTTTTCCCTGTTTTACAGGTGGATCAACTTTTCTTGACTGCCGCACTAATATTTCACAGTTTTCTGCCTTATCATCAGCGTGAGCGATTGTAAATGACTTTTGACGAAGATGGTGTTAGCTTATGAAGAGGCCGCACGATAGGCTATTACCCTATTTAAAGCCTCGTTTGGTGTGAGGCTTTAAATATAAGAAGTTTCGCATAACTTTAGGAAAATTTTGGTAGCAGTCGGTGTCGTTCTACTACATCGGATCGTCGAAGACAACTTTACAGCCAACTAAGCGATGGTATGTGCCGAGCTTTTTTCTTGAATTTGCCACAGTATGAACATCTGACCAATTTCACATACGAGAGCCCAACCATCCAGCATGCATTCTTTGAGTCTAATCGTATTTAGAGTCAAGGCGTATTTAGACAACAGGCAGGCGTGGGCCACAACATCATCATTATTGTATAAATCCGAGAGATCTTCGTTGGAGACTCTGATTGATGCTGGTCGTTGCGGCTTTAGACTCCTTTATAGGATTCGCGATGATAATATTTGACGCATGAAGATGAGGTGGAAACTGAGACTGTTGAAGATTTTCTATGTAGCCACTCTACGTTACGGCCGAACGAAATATAAATTATTTTTAAATTATTGTATAAACTGTTTTATTAATTTTTTACTGCTCAACCTTGACTTCATAAACTTGCCTAAACTTGTCAAAAAAAATCGCTGACATCATACATAAATACAAATTTCACTTTGAAAACTTAGTAAATTTTGTGATTTCTCAACTATTTTCCAAAATAGTCCTACAGAATTTTACAAAACATATGATCCAATTTATTAACACACATTGCTCCCGCCTGCAGCAACCTTTGTTCGTTACTTCTGTTATCGGCCACGTTTTTAATCGTAGATTTGTATGTTGTTAGAGAACAAACGATATGGCTGGGACCCTATGAATGTACAGCCACGTATAAACTCTTCCGCCTTAATGTAAAGTCAGTTGCATGTTGAAGTTGAAAAAATATATATAAATATACATTTTTACAGATGAGGCAGAGAAAGAGAAATTCTTTCGTCTAATTTTCGATTAAATTTTCTACACATTTTTAATTTTCGACACATTTTTTTAGATATGAATTAAACCAAAAAAATATTTCGATTATAAAATTTGTTTCGAAAAAAAACAAAAGAAATAATTTGGGACTTTTAAATGTAAAAGAGGAAACAATCGTTCTGATGTAGGATATTACGGAAAATAAGAACTCTAGTACGTATTCTTGGTCTTTGTTGGCTAATCCGAATTCTGTTACATAATATGATTCTTCCAATGGGATCTTGGTTGGCTCTTTTACGTCATTCATTTCCGATCATTCGCCGCATTCAAGTATTTTGAAGAGCCGTATAGAAAGTTTTTGATGTCATCCGAAGTTCTCCATATCTGCACGCTGCGCATCCAGCTAATGACTTAAAGTTGACATTTCACTTTATTCAATGTCATTACTCCTTTTAAGGAGTAATGTTATATTGGTGATATTAGGTTATTCAATTCTAACGTTCGTTTGGAATGTTACAAGGATATGAGCGGCATATCACTGTACCAATATATATGTATATTCTCTTGAGAAGTGTTTCCTATTTCAGAAGCTAGAGCGTTTAAGCACAGGAATCGGATTTTTCTATTAAAACATCAAAAAATAATATTTTGCGCCACAAAACGTATTGGTAACGTTTTGCGTTTAAAAAAATGTGACCATCAATGTTGTTATCGTAGTCGTATCAAAGAATTAATGTAGACAAGCCTTCGTCTGCTCACTTACTCGCGCGTCTGTGTGCGTGTGTCTGTGTGTTTGTGTGGAAGTATAGATACACGCGATATCGGATAGAAATAAGCACGTAAAACAAACGATGGAAGTCAACGGAAGGAAGCCAAAAATGAATGGATCTGAAAAAAAGATAAATAATGGAACACTGAAACCATATTAGAACCGAAACACACCGTGCTAGCCTTCATTAACCTTAAGTAGAATTCTATGTTTCACTTACATTCCCTTGTCATTTTTACTTCACTAAATTCTCTATACTCCCTTCACAGGGAGCCACGCCGAAATGCGTACTTTCTCTTTGGCCACCTCGCAGAGAATGTAAAACACTCTTCTTGCAAGGAAGAGAAGAGTACAGACTAGCAGTTTGTAACACTTTCCAATGCGGCAACTCGTGGCGACGCACTCTGCCCCCACCCAGTTTCATTCCAGCAACTCGGCAAACCCGCAGGAAATGCTAACAAAACAGAAAAAGCGCTTTGACAAGTTTAGGTAAATTCCACGATGGTATTTAGGCCTTAATTCATGCAATGGCCTGAACCTACCCAGTCGTCCAATGTGCGCCAAAGCGCAGTGGTCTAAAAATAGCACAAACAAATGCTTTTCCACAAACTTCTGCTAGAATCCACATAACCAACGGCAACAGTAACAGTAACAGCAACAGCAACGACAACAGCAATAGAAACAGCAACAACAACAACTTCTTCTACTCCCTCCCCCTAGCACTGACATACAAGCCGCATGCTTTCGGTTGGCGGCTACCGCTTTTTTTACTTCTCGTTTTGTTTGTGGCATTAAGAGAATGAAGCGAACGAAGCGTAAACGTAAGCACGTAATGAAATACGATATATGAAGGACTTAATTCGGATAAAAGAACTGAAAGCAGCAAAGGGTCCAACAAGAAAAACTTGAAAGGAGAGGAAAAGTAAAGAAATGCGCCATCGAAAAAAGGTATAGTAAGGCAATGAAGAAGAAAAAATGTAACGCGTGACTAAACGAAAAGCGGGACAAATTGAGGAAGATGAAGGAAGAAAAAATTGGCGTTTGAATTATGCGATTTTCCTTGTATGTTATTCTGGGAATTTATAATAC
>JAHXMU010000007.1:3549589-3574528 GCA_019455685.1 Philornis downsi
AATTCAATTTGGGTCACAAAAATGCTTCAATTTTGTCTTTTTTTTTTTTAAAAAAAAAAAACATTTCAAACTAAAAAAAAAAATTATGTAGAAGTGAAGCTGCCGAGTCTTGTTGGGACGTTCAGTGGTTTCGGCCCAATTGTTTATGTGTCCAAGTTAATAAAACACCGTTTAGAATTATTTCACGGTAGATTTGTTGATTTAGCTTTGAGGAAGGCAATGAATACGAATAGTGAGCGTCCTGTGATGGTAACGGTAACGTTAACCGCGCAAAACGTGGTTATGTTAAAAACAAGGCATGCATGACGCTTTTCAAAAAAAGCGTGCTCTCGTTAACCGTTTGGTTGCTGCATGAGCGGGAAGATGGTAATGATGGAATAATAGATGATTTTCCTGTTTTCTCAATACGTGCTACACACGACTGTAGTGCACATTATCGAGGTTTCGAACCCGATACAATCATCATTTATTTCTCGAGGAGTCGAATAATCGAGAAGTCAAGTAGTAGAATCTGTGTTTTTTTTTTTTTTTGTTTTTTTTTTTTTGAAAGGTAAGGGGCCGTTTTTTTTTTTTTTTTTTTTTTTTTCAGCTTGACGGACCCATACGAATAACTGCTATTTACTTTCGAGGTTTCAGAATTTGATTTGGAAAAAATATATTATTCAGAGAAAAGCGTTTAAAGCACCAAATATCTTTTTAACAAATGTGTTTTATAAATTTCAAAGGCAAATAATCGATATTCTTCTTTCTGGATGGTAAACGAGATAACTGTGATAAATCTCCGTAAAATTCGGAATGATTTTATATATTGCCAGATCAAATTGGCCGATTTTTTGAATTTCAATTTTCTCCTCGTAAATCCTTATCCATTGACTGCTGTACTCCAAATTTCTATCTATTGTATTACTTAATAATAGTTGGCAAAATTTTAAAAATTCAATCGATTATCTGTACGCTCTCTGGAATCGCTGGAAGAATTTGAAATCAGATTAGAGTTTTGCGATACAAGACCTTTGACTTTCATATACTTTAACACCGAAGAGCGCTTAATGTATTCAGGGTCCATACTATTGAAATTGAAAGAAATTATGAAAGTTCTAAAAAATTACTTGGTATGTGGAAAAATTATAGAAACTTTTGCCCACATTAAGATTAAATTCCGAAAGTTTAATATCTGAAGGAATTGTTATAGGAACTTTAGCTCACATTGAAATATCTCCAGCATAAAAAATTTGAGTTAATATCCTTAAAAAACTTTAAAAATTTTTTGGTAAATATTTATTCGTTTTTTTTCAGATTTTGATCAAATTTTCGTAGAAAAGAATATACAATTTTGAGCAAAATTTTATTTAAAAAATGCTAAATGCTAATGTAATTTCTTGGGTTTTTGTTATGGCAAAGTTAAGATATTAAATACCAGGAATTTTTAATAGCAAATATTAATTTGCATATTTTCTTATTTTATCGTACATAAATTTATTCCCAATAAATTATATTGATTCTAAGTTGTATTCTATCTATATTGCTAAACTAAATAATTAATTAACCTCTTTTTTCGAAAACATTTACTGACAACTTTTTACTTATTCATAGAAAATATTTAGTTTCTGGGCAGCTGTTTGTAAACAAATTTACCCACTCAAGTTTGGAGTAAATTTTCATAGCAACATTTAGAAAAATGCTCTGTGAAAGTCCTTTATCGATATTGGGTAATAAATTTAAGAATTCAACCTAAGTGTATGCCCGATGTGATACCCAAAACACCTCAAGCATGTAGGCCTGTATGCATGGTATTTGTTGTAGTTCAGTCACATAGTGCCGTTAATGGTGCCCATATCTCCAGACTCCATTTACAGCCTGCTCCGCGTGCACATGTTCCCACTTATTTCTTGTTATTTTTTTCTTTTTGCCGCCAGCGAAATATTTTCTTTATGTGCTTGTTACAAATGTAATTTATAATGGTTTCTCTGGCAAAAGAGAGAAAAGAAAGAAAACACGATTGTGACAGGATGTTACGAGCTTTTTTTTTTGGCAATGAGTTTTGTCCTAAGTAGGAGCCAAAGTGCTTAAAACTTCGGTTCGGTTTGTGTGGCTCCCTTCTGTTCATGTGTGCCTCTGGGTATGCGTGTGTGTGTATGTATGTGTGAGTTTGCTTCTTATGCCCTTTTTTACGTGTGTGAGGTCACTCGAGTCATTTCTTAGTCGTCTTAATTTCATTTTGTTGTTGTTGTCTTAGTTGTTGCAGTGATAGAGCGACTGGACATTTGTTTGCAATGGGACTGGTCTTGTTGTTATATTGAATTTCTGTTTATCGTGCCATTGTATTTATGGTATTGGAATTATAGAAGAAGTCGCAGCCATCAGCAGGATGGTTGGACTGCCTTTGTTTATTGTGCTATTCTAACCCATAATTCAGAATAGATTTGATATTTTTGTTGGCAAAGAAATTATACATATCGTGTTGATTGGCTACTCATTAACGACACTTTCGTGAAATTTGACCAGCCAATAAACTCACATTTATGGTTACCGTACGGTAATGGCTATTCTGGGTGGTTTAGGCCAATTATTTACGTGAAATCACTCTTCGCTAAGATAGTTTTTAAGTTGAATGACGTAATCAAAGTTTTTGACACACACACAAAGAAAAAATTATATTAAACAGAAAAGCTGTCATCCAACCAAAACATTCGGAGGTGTAATTTGTGGCCTTTTTCTACAAATTGATTACATTTTAATGGGTTGTGGTGGCTACGGTTATTCAATGTCATTAAACATTTCCTTGGTTACGGGCAAATTTAAAAATAACTTTAAATGGTTTGAGCCTGCAGTGATGTATGATGACTATTTCTGGGAATAGTTCATAATACGTATACGCTGAAAGCAACGATACAGTATACCACTCGACGTATGATTAATATGAATACATGTGTGATATAACGTCGCACCGTAGGTAAATGCATGTAATGTGTTAGTTTTAAGACTCTGAATTGATGTTGGAGAGTTGAGTTTCTATATTTTCATGAAGGTAATTTGTAACATTTGCCACATTATGTAGTAACGGGTAGTCCATTTTTTGGTTTCAAAGTAAAGCTAAATAAACACACATAAAACTAAGATTTCGTTGAAACTTTTATTTCATTATAATGCTTGGACCTTGCCATTTTTTACGAATCGTGATGTCATTTAAATGACCGCCTCTGGATTGGTTGCGGCAGTGTATCCTTTTGAGGTAGTTTTCGGCCACTTTTTCGCATATTTCGGGAGGTATATCGGCGATAACTTGGATTTCCAAAACCCGATCATTTAGGGATTATTCGCGCAAAAAAGTCTCCTGGCGTAAAATCGCATGATCTGGGTGGACAGTTGACGTCGCCAAAGCGTGAAATTACGCTTTCTGGAAACTTCTCGTGCAATGGAGCCAAAATCGTGCCGCCGTTGTATGACTCGTTGCGTCGTCTTGGTTATCATACGGCCATAGCGCCCTGAATTGACGGTAATGGTTCCCCCAGCGTCATTTTTGATAAAATATGGGCCAATGACACCTCCAGACCATAATGCGCACATTGTGTAGCATCGGCATTTCCACAATCACTTCTGGGTTCTCCAAATTCCATATGCGGCAATGTTGCTTGTTGACGTAACCACCGAGTGAGAAATTAGCTTCATCGTTGAAGAAAATTTTGTTCGAAAAATCTGCATTGATAGCCCGTTGCTGTAGCACCCCATCAGCATATCTACGGAGTTGTGAATGGTCGGCCGGCTTTAATTGTTGCGTGAGTTGCAAATCCAAATGTCAAATACGCCGTAATGAGCCGTAAGATAGGTCCAACTGCTGAGAGCGCTGTGGAATGGACAAAATCGGATTATCCGCCACACTTTCACTAATAGAAGCGATATTTTCTGCAGTGCTTATATTGTGATGATGCGCACAAATTTCTTTATAATCTTCATGCATGAAAAGTGCCCACTTTTGAATCACCACTTTTGTAGTAAGTTTTAACTATTATTCGGTTGGTAAACGATCCATATTCGTAAATGGCAAACCTTTCACAAAATAAATAAAACTTCAGATGACGGGTGTTTAACAGCTGACAACCTTCCCAGAGAGGCGGTTTTAAAACCATCAAATGATTAACCCTTTATATGGATAATTTAAAAAAAAAAATTTAATTTTAATAAAAACAATTTATAGCATTGTTGTATTTGAGCCGTATCGAGGAATATTCGAACGTAGTCAGCTACTGGAAAAAGCTATACATAATCTACTAATGTACGATCTTCACCTTTAAGAAGGTTCTCAACTACGTCTTAAGCTTTTTTCGATAAGCTTTATAATCGGATGAAACATTAAAAAGTCTCTATTAATAAGTTATACTCATTAGGAGATACAAGGGATACATGTAAACTTCTCCTGAATTATTGGTCATAGATTAATGTGAAATACAGGGTGCCCATCGGGAAGGTATACTACTTTGTTTTGCCGCCATTTTGGTAAACATTAGTCTTGGCAGTCGTGAAGTAGAGACGTGGCAAATTTATTGTGGAAAAATATTCGATAAAGCAACGTGTTTTCGTTAAAATTTTTTATTAAAATCAATCATCGATTACTGTGACGATGAGAAATTTACGTGCAATTTTTGGGAGAAACAACGTGCCAACAAGGCCCACTATTTATCGTGTAGTGAATGATTTCGAAGAAAGAGGGAGGATACTGTATTGGGTCCATAAACAACATACGTTTTTTATGGCCACCTGCTCCGTCTTTTCACCTTGGTCATAACAGTACAGTAACATTTCGATAGTATCATAAATAGCATTTTTTTAATGCGAAGTGAAAATCTCTTTTGAGCTGCGTTCTACGCTTACAATATAAACTTGTGACAAAATTGGACCTTCCACGATGGAAATATGAGCTACTTGCTATGTTTTTAAAATAATACTCATCACACTGCACAAAGAAACAGAACAGAATCTAGATCTTGAAATGGCAATTTGGAGTCCAGTAAAAATATGTAGACAACCGATTTAATTTTAATGTCCAGGGGTCGGCACTCAAAGTGTTACCAATTAAAGGTGATGTAATTTTGTTAATTTTGATTTTTTTATCATTTAAAAACTTCAGTATATCGCAAAAGCATTTCAAGTGTTTAAAAAAATATCTTATTGTTTGATGTAGCCAGGTTTAGTGCGAATAATAGCATCGGGTTTGTCTAAGAAGGCTTCACACGCTGCACGAATTTGGTCTGAAGTTGTTGTGTCCTTTTCTTGGCGAAGAGCAACGGTTATTGACCGTCTCATATTTTTTAGTTCACACTTTGGCCTCCACGATGGACTATATGGAAAAATCCATTGGATTTAAGTTCGGGGAATATGGTGGCCAAAGGTGGCTCTTGCAAAGTTTTCTTCAGTCGTAATTCATTTTTTAATATGCACTCTATATTACGAAATTTTTCGCCAATTGAACTGCGCTTTATCAAACCATTTCTATCGATGTTACTGTTTGTTTGGATGTCGATCTCCATGGAGTTTTCGACGCTACCAGTATCATTGTAACGTTTAATGGCCCAATACACAATGATTTTATTCGCAGTTAAATGTCGTAGATCATCAACAATGGCTGGTTGCGATTTTGCTTTTGAATTTAATTTTGATAACCTTTAACAATATGTTTCCATAGGCTTGTAAACAACATAGGAAGCTGGCGATTATTAAAAAATCAGCGTGCTTTCATTAGCCGTTTGGCAGCCACAGCAGCATGAAGTTAACAACACTTCAAGCGCCTATCTCTTTATATACGAGTAGTATACAAATGTTTGGAGCAATGAACAAAATAAAAAAAAAGGTCGTATGTGTGCGATAGTTTTTGATGTACATTTCAATGAACTAACAATATTCTAAAACTTCCCATTCTAGTATTTCTCATCCTAATACTTTCCCGTATTAACTATTCATGTAAAGTCCTTAAAATAACTGATTAGGCATTGATAAAATTTCTTTTATTTGTGTTAAACGTTTAGAAAGCTTTTCGTTTCTATTGATTGCTGGTAATTCTCAAACTACTAGGAATCGCTACTTCTGCTTCATCTTCAGTTCGTCCTGTGCTTCAGCTTTTCAGTAAGTAGGCGTAATAGTGAGGGGGCAGTGAATGCTCAATTGTTCATTGTTATTTTTAGCTTCGCCTGTTGTTTAATTATGAAATCACTTACTTTGATTGTCTGACGATACGTTCATGTGTTGGCGTTAGTCGAGTGTAGACTTTATGAAGATTCTCCTAGAATTGTTGCTAACCTCGATAATAATTACATCCTTTGCCGCCCCCTATAGCATAGCAGGGAATTTGTTTTCCTCTGATTGCGTTGCTATAGATTTTTATTTATATTCATAGCACTTATTCACAATGTCTTTATATCTCCGATACTGTGTTTTATTGGTGGCAATAAATTTCATTGAATGGCAGTGGCCGCAATTTTGTGATTTCGATTCGTTTCAAAACATTTATGGCTCCCAATTTAAATGAAAAAGCTGCCTCTGACTTCCAAGGCATACATAACTATTGGCATGGGATAAGCTGGGTCTTAAATAGAAACGAAACGACGGTATAATTCGCTATAACGGAAGGATACGAAGCGGCAGTTAATCGGATTGATTGTAACCAAGAAATATTAAATTAAATGAAATCAATAAATAGAAATTTAACCCATTTGGAAAGACTACCGATGGGGGAACTTACTTTGATATAAACCTTCTTGAATGTGAACTAGTAGACATTTTAGCCCAGAGTGATTATGCCAGCAAAACTTATAATGTTTTACGATTCTCATTGATGGGTTTGATGTGAAGAAATAAGCGGTGATAAGGAAAAATTTCTCTTTCAATTTATCTGGGTCGGTTTGTACAAAACTCATATTCATTTCATTTGGTTTATCAAGTAATCAAAAGCGAAAGGAATGAGGTTGGTGCGGTCAAGTGACTATTCCGGGTTAATGTGAATTTTTATTTTCTATTTATAGAGCTGGTATAGAACATTCGAATTGTTGGGAGAATTAAACATTTTATTTAATTATATTCGAAATAAACACAGAGGAATGTTTCGAAAGTTGTAGGGATTGAATGAAAACATACAGTTGTTAGTTATTATAGCTGCAATACTAGAACAAGTTGAGACGTAATTATTAAAAAAATGAAAGCCGGATTTGAGCCGCAAATCGCGGAAATATTTTTAGGTGTTGTAAAAAGAAATCCATTATATATGCACGACATTAAAGATTTAATTTAGCTTAGTCGGAATTATTCCTGCTATAGGGGCGAATTTAATAATGCTAATGTAAATTGTTCTGCCATAAATCTACGACTTTCGACCGTTTTTGCTGAATTGAAACACAAATGAAATGAATGAAAACATAAAATTATTGATTAATTTGACAACATCAATGTAATCAAAATTTACACAATGCTGGTGTTGCGATGCTACTAATCAGACTTTTAAACAAGAATGCCACATCTTACATACATAAGAAAAAAATAGATTTTTTTTAATATACAAGCCGAATAAAGTACGAATATATTAATAGGTGCTATGTGACTCTTAGTCAAAACTTTTGAAGCTCGCAACTCTCAAATTGGTAGTTTTAAAAAAATCCGTGTATCCGTGAACAATTTCATCAACTTGGGCATTTTTAAAAACATTTTTTGCCAATTTGCTGAAATATTTCAACTAATTTGATGAAACTTTTTTTTCTTGCGTTAGTATTTTACTGTGTGTTAATTTTTTTTCTTGAAACGGTATTAACAAATCTGCCTACAAGAAAAACGGATTGTAAAACAATATCGGATCAAATAACTCATTTTAGCAGAGTTCGAAAAGTCGCACTTATGACCCACCTTCCGCAAAGTCTTAATTTTGACACCAAATGATTCACTTATGTGAAATACAAATTACTTTGTCAGGGCCTTTCAACACTAAACGAAGTATTAGAAGCATTAACAACGTTTTTATAAACATTTTAATCAGAGCCGAAGAAAGACGATAAAGGCCAGTTCAATGTTATATGAAATTAAATTAACCACTATGAGTACATTTTGGAGGATAACAACGTCATTTCCATAGCAAATTATTTGTTTGTGTTCGCTATTGCTGATTCCTAAATACAAGTCTTCGTATACCTCATCCTTGAAGAAGGCATTGGGTGAAGACCGGATCCTTTGTTTACTTTACAACACGAAGAACTGATTGTTTAACTACTTAAGGATTTCATGACTTGATTAGCATTTATTTGATAATTTCGTAATTTACTGTTATTTTAATTTCATAATTATAATCAGAAAATTTGTTGACCTCATAGTTATGTTATTTCCAAATTTCACAAATTGAAAATGTGTCACTTGAGTATTTGCTTATTTACATAACTTGCATTTGCAAGCAATGTCCTTGTAAAGAATTCTTCTTGAAATGATAATTTGTTGTGACTGAAATTCTATTACTGCCGACTTCATCACCAAGGGTGCGAAGCTATTAATTTTCTTTTGCGAACTGTTATTTGTCACTTGACATCCGTAATTGTGGTGTCACATATTGACTTTGTTCTTCATCGCATGCGATTATATTTTGTTAATGACTGTCAATTTCAGAAAATGATAGAGTGAGAGAGATCAAACTGAAATGTCATTTAGAATGACACATGTCTTCGAAACATGGCAAATTAAATGTACAACTACGATGTCTGCCAAAGGCTCAATGTGGCCGCAGTGTATGGAATTTATTCTAGATTTGTGTTTGGCAACAAAATGTGATGCACAATAGGTGAGGTCTTCAGGTTCATACAAACGATTGCGATGGAAATGAAAATTGATAGATTGAAGCTGTAGCTCTGGTGCTCCGTTCCGTTTGCTTCTTTTTGGGGGGTTATTGACCTATATTATATATTTTCTTTACAATTCTCAAAATGTAGTACAATTCTTTAGAAATTTTATAAATTACACATTTGTGTACTGTACGGAACATTGCCTATTATTAGATTTTCCCCATTTCAAAAACGTACGCAAAAAGTTCATGGCTCTTTCTTACTTGAAGGAGAATAAATATTTTCTGTCATTTTTATATAGTATGCATACTGCAAAACAGAGGACAGGATAGAAACGTATGACACGTTTTGTAATAGACTCATTATGCTGCGACACACACACACTTACGCATATACGCACTTATATAATATATTGATATCCCGTCCTGCTGTTAGCCCAAATATGTATTCATTTTCACATTCACCTGTATATGTGTAAAAGTGCTTGAGATATATGTATGTGTGTGTATGTGTTTTACAATTGAATTTATTTTAATTATTTATAACGCAATTTTAGACATATATGTACGTTATATGCATATATTTGTACATGGATACTGATATACAGGGTTATCAATTTTTCGGTATCAAAAGTAAACTTAAATAAAACACACATAAGGCTATGATTTCGATAAAACTTTTATTTCATTATAATGCATGGACCTTGCAATTATGTATGAAATAAAATATCATTTAAATACCACCTTTGGATTGGTTGCAGCAGCGGATCCTTTTGAGGCTGTTTTCGACCACTTTTTCGACCGCATTTCTGGCGGTACGTTTGGGGATTATCCGCGTAAACACGACCTTTGACGTAGTCGCACAAAGAAAAGTCTAACGACATCAAATCGCGTGATCTTGGTGATCAATTGACGTCGATAAAACGAGAAATTACACTTTCTGGAAGCTTCTCATGCAATAAAGCAAAATTAGTCGTGTTAAATCATGTTTGAATCACCACTGACAGCCTTGCCGAACCGGAGGTTTTGAAACCACTGAATGGGTAGCCCTGTATATGTATAAGAAGTCACTGTAATTTAATTATATATTTCAACATTTAATCGATATATGAATTTGCAATTGGATATTATAACAGATATTATAATTTACATTTAAATCAAACATATGCCTACAGGTCGCCCGTTTAAAATTGGATTTGATGTTGGTACTGTAAAGCAGTAAAGGAAGCGACCCTTACAGTTGTAATTGGCGAATAATGATTCGAATCGAATTACGCTAGCACGTCTATTAAGCAGACTGCTGGGTACAACAATAAATTTCCTCGCATGGAATGATAGCCATATTCAGTGAGCTTACGCATTTTACGGTGTTCAAAAAGTTTGAACAATTTTTATTTTTTCAACAAATTTTAATTTCACCCTTTCCTTTCCACTTATGGCAACGTTTCTTCCAATCCCCGAACCATACCAAACAGTCACTTTGTGGTAGAGTCTTTAAAGCCCATAAACCCGGTTTTGTTTTGGGAATAACTAGACGCCAATGACGGGTAACACTCACAAAATTGTTGATAGTTGAATAAATCTATCAGCATTATCTGGATTTTTGAACCACAACAACATAATGTTTTCAATCATGATTCATTTCGTCACGATATTCACTCTATTGATTGGTTTGTTTCCAAATCATACGCATGGATTCAAAATGTTATCTCCCGTAATAATGTGTTTTATAACGCGCTGGCCGTCACAGATCACCATTTTGCAGATGTCACCGCGTAAGTCTTTTCTTAAAAAATTGAGTGTTTTCGAGATTTGAGGCCAGAAATATCCTTTAATGTAGATTTGAAATGTCAATATCATCAGTTCTTACTTGTTAACAGAATATTTTTGATCACCAAATTTGAGTTTTGTTAGAAATGATTTTCATCGGCAGACTTGCTTTACACCTTCTTTTTACTGTTTATGCCACTTGCAAATATTTTTTACCGGCAAAGTCTAGGACATTCTGAACATTCTAAACGCTTCCGCAGCAGAAAATCTATTTCGTATGTACGCAAGTTTTAAGGCAACTTCGTTGCTCAACAGAATCACACGTTGTAAAAATCGCCTAAATCTCCTTTAGCTTCGTACAAAACCAACCGTATCTCAAACATCAATGACATTTATGACATGAAATTTGGCACAGAACAGTGCTGCCATTTTTGAACAAAAAAAAAACAAAATAATAATAAAAAAACATATGAAATTTTGTATACCCAAGTAAAATAAAAATAGTTCTAACTTTTTCGACATTTATTTAAAAATGTAAACTGGCATTTATCTAGTGTCTGCCAAGAGCAGAATTCGATCTGTATTGGTCCATTTTCTGTTATATATAAGTCCCATATAAGTAATAATATTGCATAATAATACTAACTAGCTGCCACTGTGAAAAATAACATCAATTGAAAAGGTGAATTCTTTGTTAAATGACATTCATTTTCCATAAATATACAAATATAAATTTCCAGGATTTATATCCAGTCTTTTTAACGTGTAACGATCTTCCACAAAATATACGGCACTGAAAAATACGCATGTCGAATTCAGCATCGACACGCGTCAGCTATCAGAGCTAGTTAAAACATCCGATATATTTATATTTTCTCTTTACTTTTGGCAAACAAACAACCGAAGTCAATTTTAATCATTACCACCCTTTGCGAATGGCGGTTCTAACCAAGCATCTGATGTTGGCTTTCCTTGAATTGACTTTAAAACGACAGGTCATCACTTTTCCCCATGGAATAACAGAACAAAATTTAAGAAAAGAATATAATATGAGAAAATAAACTGAAGCACCAGAAGATTCACATGGTTAAAATGTCAACAAATCCTGTAAATATTTCATAACGTTGTCCTTGGTATTGTTGGTAAATAATCTTCTTGCTGTGGGTGCCGTCTTCTTATGCTGCAACATTATTTCTATCGTCATTATATTTCATTCTGAGTTGTTGAAGACACTCTGTTCGTAGAACGTGAGAACCAGGGACCAGACAAAAAGTTTGTTTAAAAGCAGGGATTGTTTAGGTTAATCAACATGTTGCGTTTGTATAACAGCAACAATAGCAACACCTCTTTCTTAAGCTACAACTACAAAGGAAGGATCAATTTCATTCATTGAGTAAAATCTGTTAATCTTTTTTTACATTGTTGTATATGTGTCAAAAACATATTTGAAAATTAATTGTACTTTTTGACAAATGACATTGCAATGTGTTATATTTTCACTGTGTCATACTTGCCATCGTGTCCTGCAGAAATTTGGGTGATCCTTGGTTATCTGAATGTTTTGGCATGGCAGAAAACAGGCGAAATGAAGTGAAGTGTGAAAAATATACTTTAACAAGCGCTTGAAACATTCAGTTTGGAAGATTTATAAATCCATAGATTCATTAATTAGTAGATTTACAGATTTAGTGATTCACAGCTTAATAGATTCAAGAATTCATTGGCTCATTGGCTCACAAAAACACAGATTCACTACTTTTCAAAGCTGTATAGATTCTCAGATTCATGGATTTATAGAGTCATAGATTAGTAGGTTAATAGTTAGTTAGTTTAACAGTTTAATACATTAGTTGGTCAGTCAGACTATAAGGTAAAATCCAGTGATTAGCGGATAGAAAAATCAAATGAAACTTTCATAAACTCTGTTGAATTTGAAAATTCTACTGTTGTACACAAATAATGCATTGTTGCCATCGTTATACAAATAATTCTTATCGTGTGGAAATACGCATTTTATGAAGGAGAAAAATCTAAAAAGTACGCAAATTTCGAAAGCTCTGTCATCATTTTTTAATTCACTTTCCGAATTGTTTGCTTATGCTTTATGTTACACGAATCGATCTCTGCGTGCATTCATTGTGAGATTTCAAAAGACTTGTCTTATAGTCTTACAACCGCTTAAGTAACATTTCTTATTTCATGGAAATGTGAATATTTGCTCTGACCAAATTGAACATAAACAAACTGTAACGAAATGGAAGTATTTAACTCAAATTGCTGGGAAACCGCTAATGGAAAACTTCACACACTTTCATGCAATTTCATCCTTGTTCCTTTCCTTTGTGGCATTGCCACATTTCGACACAAGAAAAACGGCAATGCATATAAACGAATGCCGTTTACACTTATTGCTGCTCTTGAAAAGATGTCCGAGTCATGTGGTATCGTGCATCTGAATTCCGTTTAGTGGTTGGAAGGCAACAGTCTCACAAAAGAATTAAACTTGTTCTCAGAATGAAAAGGGTAAAGTTTAATTTTACCCTACAATTTGAACGAGAGGTTTTGGTTGAGTAATTCCATTGTTCGTAATCTAATTTAAGCTCACTAGGGATAGTACGCATGGCTAGATATTTGAGGGGAAGCAAATTTGTCGCAGAAAAATCGTATAGTGTGAAGATTTTGAAGGAACGAAAGGCATACAATACCGTTTTTAATCTAATTTATTAAACATATTTGCATTTAATGTAGAAAATGTTATGTTAAAATATAAGTCATTCGCGATACAAACTGGATTTGTCTGTCAGTAGATTTTTTACATATTGGTTCCATATTCTTTGCTTGTTCGTGAAGGCAACCTTCCTTATCTAATTTGTAAAGTTGAAAGTTTTTGCTTATAATTGGTCATATTTAAATCATTCTTCTTACAAATTCTTTAGCACTTGCAACACTTACGTTACTACTTGTCCATGAATATGTTACACAGGCTAACTTTACTTGGGATTTCAATCAATCGCCTTAGTTTTCCACATGATGGAGCTCAGCAAAGTTAATCCACTCAACTATTTCCTGTAGTCCGAGTGGCTCTTGTGCACTTTTCAACATTGATGATGTTCATAATCCTAATTTTCCGTTGAGTTCACCGTAAAAACAAAAGACTCTAAAGTTCTGTACATGTGTTTTAGTCCATCATGCACATCGTCATCGTCATCACAATTGCGGCGGACATCGCCACCAGTACCACCCATAGAGTTGACATTGTCATTCTTTACGTCTTCACTTTGAAAAAGTTTGAAAGAGTGAACGAGAAATTGTGAACTTTCACCATTTATAGCTTACTCAGAATGATGATTTATTTTCATGTCACATAGCTCGTACTCCTTGCGTAGCTCCTGCGAAATGCCATCAGCTTCAGAATATCAACATGTGCTTAGAAGTGGATCGGCATCAGGCAAATGCAAAAGTAATGGAAATATAAAGGTCTCAAGATGATTTATTGTTGTTTTGTAAACAATTTTATAAATGTTTCGTATTCTAACTTGCCCCTTGTATGAGGTGGTGGGCGTAAATATTGGAAATTTGCAATTAGGTGGTGACAGTACATTTTTGGGGGCTTTTCATAATAAAGCACCTCATGTTACATTGGGTTTTAATGGTGTTATCGTCGTAATTACATTAAAGAATAAATTATTGGATATTTCAATCGAAATGAGTGCAAGAGTGTAATGTCGTATGAAGTATATTAATTGTAATTGATTTGTAATGGGAGGGTGGCATACGTAATACTAATGGAAGGCTTTCAATAACCGTGGCGTGCAGCGAATTGTATTTTATTCGAAAGCTTACTTCGAATATTCTGGAAGAGAAAGCAAGTTTCTTTATGATAGCGTGAAAATTTGTTTAGATTTTAATCTTTGTGTAGTATAAATTTGTTAAACGGATCGACTTTAATCTAAATATCTACCTTTGGTAATCCTAATGGAATTTTCCAATGCGTTAGGAATAAAAAAGGTGGAGCCTTTTGTATTCAGTGAGCTTATACGTACTACTGCGTCTAAAAAGTAAGGCCATTTCTTATTTTCTTCAAAGAATATTTATTTGTTCAAGCCTGTTTCATTGCCTTCAAATATTAATTCAAATATTCCAACGTCCGGTATGGACTTCAGAGCGCACTGCAATTTACGTTGTATCTCTTTAATCACAAAGCGATGCCCCCAATGTAGTTTTTGAGTTTAGGAAACTACCAAAAGTGGCACCGAAATGCCAAGAGTTACCGAAAAGCTTGTCCATTGTCTGCTGAGTTATGAGTTGTCTGCCCATAAATCCGGCCTCTGTGCGCATATTTTCTCGAAATGACGCCTAATTACCTTTCACGAGAATTGAAGAAAACTGTCAACATTGTGACTTTGGTGCTATCTTTTCGGTTTTAATCGATTGGTTGATTGTTTTTAGGTCGGAATTATAGATCCAAGTATAACTTCCTATAGTAAAGAGCTTTATAATGTGCTCTTTGATAGAAACCTCTCTTCACAGATTTTTACGCCTCGGTCTATTTCGTAAAAATCTCTGTCGTTCGAGAGACTCAAAATATGTTTTAAAATGATTCCATTCAAAATGCCAACATCATCTTTAATAGAGGTTTACGGCCATCAGGTGCGCTCACCTTTTTTACATTCAGTTGAAGTGTGTTTGCCGAAAACCTTCTGCATTGTTGGCATTAAATCAAATTCTTTGCTCAACGGAATCACACATTGCTAAGATTGACGAAAATACTTTTTGCGTCGTACTAAACCAAGCGTAGCTCATACACCAATGAGATTTATGACGCGAAATTTAGAATATTTTGCTACCAACCTAGAAAAAAATCCTTCTGAGATTTGATATAATATAATGGAAAACTAGTGTTGCTTTTGGACACAGTAGAACGTGTGTTGTGTTATACAAGTGAATAAGTAGTATTAGCTACGTAGCTTGACTATACTGAAAATCAATACAAGATTTCTGATTCCTTATTCCTATTTGTCCACTGTGGTCCTATATATTTGTGCGACTTTCTCTGTACGCCAATCACGTGTAAAATGTCTAATGAACTCGTAATGTTCCTCAAGTATCACATCCACATAGGTCAAACTGAGCTTATATACTCATATAGTTATCGCAAAATGGGTATTCTTGGACGGTCACAAGTCTGATTTATGTCTTAGTGGTTTCAACATATACTTTCGTTTCACAGAATATTTTGTATAACGTATTCTGTGACTCGTGGGCCAATTAGTAGTTTAGCTTGCTATAGACGTTTTTTCAGGGTATCCTGGAAAGTATTTCATCGATTTATACATTTTCTGTGGTATTTCTCTTCGTCTAGTATTGTTGTTTAGTGTTGTCTGATTTATGAAGTTATTTGTAATTCTTTAAAGGAAGTCATTTAACATTTCGTACAGCAAAAACAAATGCCCTGGCGTCCTATGAATGGGATTTGTGAGAACTTCTTACAGTCATGCAGCTCACACCTATTCTATTTTTAGATTCACTCAAAGGGACCTACAGTTTAACCGATGTTTCCAACGTCACAGTTTGAGAAGCATTTACCAGGTTTGTCGATTATGCGACTACTCAAAGTATTCGTCGGGCACATTGAGGCGATCGTCGTTCAAATAATGATAGGTGGCTGCCATTGAACCTATGATCATGTGAACAGTAATCACTTGTACCAACCATCGCACCACGATTGGTCATTTCTAATAGAAATTAATAATCTGTCCAGAAGCCTTTGGATTTTGTTATCAATATAGCTTATCTCTTTGCTGGCTCTGATTACTGCCGAATCCAGATATGGTGGTTTACTGTTATTTATTTTCCCATTGCAAAAAGTGTCCTGACTTATTATATGACCCGCTTCTGATGTCTTAACTATAGCCTGAATAGTGAAGAAGCACGTATAAGTAATATTAATTATTTATTATTACTCATATATTCATACACAGTACTCAATTCAAGACTAGAAAGTATTTTGCATATAAATTACATTAAATAGATGCGTGTTACTCATACGTAAAACAAATTCACTGGAAAAAACTTGATCACCTTAATTGTTCTTTGTAGAAAACATTGTGGCCTGCCTCCATTCAACAACTATCTACACGCTGGCATACGTTGATTTATGAATATAAGAATTAGCGCTTCAGAAAATAATAATCTCAGTTTTTATTGCAAGGACGTCTTTCACCGCGTTGTGAAACTCCGCGTCCTTCTGAGGTTCCGCTTATGTCGATTTCTATATAAATGGAATTTCCGCATTCATTGTTCATTGAACACAATTCACATGGAGAATCTGAAATGACGAATGATTTCAAACTGAGCAAACATATTATTTTGCATGTCCCTGAGGTTATATTGAGACAACCGCAATTTTTGCTTCCATCCTCAGTTACGACTACTCAGCTAAGATGGCGGATAAGCCAAAAATAACTTGGTTATTAATGACGTATGGATTACATTGTAGGCACGTGTGTGACAGGTGAATGATATTAATTTTGTGTTAAAAATTTCAGTATATTCGTGCAATGCAGTAAACGAATTATTTGGGCTAAACTAAATATTTATATATTACATAGAATTTAGGGCTGACGCATGATTAATATTGTTAAAATGTTCCTCTGGCGAAGTATGTAAAAATGCATGCAAATTGATGTTAGAAATCCTAAGGATATCCTATTTTCGTATTCTATCCTGGTGCCTGAATGACATTAATATTCCGCCAGCATACTATCACATTTACGTGGTATAAATAAATATTTTCCGCAATTATTTAACTCAATTCAAGATTTATCTAAATAAATGTAAATATGTTGAAATTAAATTAAGCAGATACTATTTAAATATATGCATGTACATATATTGATTTTCATTGTTTATAAATATATTATATAAATACCATAAGTGGTCATAGTAATAAATTTCAGAATGCCTACGTTATATTGATTACACATACATATATGAGTGTACGTTTATGTGCGAACCTAGTCTTCATGTTGATGATGCTCGCATTGTATTTAATGTAGTAGTGAGCTGCACACACACACACTACTTTTGAATTTGATTAGTTTTCTGCGAATCTTTGCAATTTTATGCAGAAACGAAACATTCACAAACGACTTTGCATAAATTACAATTAGTGTTGAGAGCGGGCACAACTCAATGACGCACATAGGAAGTTATGCACTCTCTCGCCTTTTCTTTGATTTATATTCCAGAAATGGAAAATTTTCAAACTTAAGAAACTGTAGCAGAAGAATGATAACAAAAATTACAAGAAACAGTAATTGCATTTATAAAGTATACTTAAATCCTTGTTGACAAAATCAATATTATGTGTCGTATTGCGCCAATTTCTTAGTCATATAGTTGCCGTATAATATTAATTGTTGACGCGCGCTATGAAATCAACTGACAAGCGAATGAAAGTGGGATTGTTTGGTTCGATGTTAGAAACATAAATATGCTTTTAATTCTGTTGTGATTATGAGCTTTTAACCAAATCTGTGATAAAAGAAAAATTATATAGATGCAAGTAGGAATAATAAAAGGCAATTTTTATTAAAACTCTCGAAAGAATTTCATGTTAATGGAGCCATCAGTAAATGACTATTAAATCGATTTCAAATAAATAGCATGAATTACGCTGATTTCAAATTTAGATTGAGTACTGTAAAAACAATAACAGTTTTGTTAAAATATCTTTTGATGCAAAAATGCATGCCATAGTTGAGTGATATGATTCAAAATATCACATAGAGTAGAACAACATGAAATCATCCAAATCCGATTTGATTCACTCAGCTCGAATGCTTCAACCCACAGCACGATTATGTATGCCGACATTGACTTCTAAACTCTCTAATCCCGAAATATAACCATTAGTCTATGTACAAAAATGTAACTTTCAGAGATATACTTTTCAGAATTTTGTCTTATAATAATGAATTTTGTGCTCTTTTTTAATTTATGTGCATATCCTGTCATTGAAAATTTCACACATGTTGTGGCATATGACAATTCTGAGCACCTTTTGCAGATGATGAATTTATTATAACACCACTTTTGAGTTTTATCTTCTGTTTAAATAAAATTCCAGACCATCTTATTGAAGATGGCTGCCTATATGTCATTTAGGACCATGATGCGTAACTTCTGTAGATGTTGGACGTTTTTAGCGGCACTTTTTAGTGATCATAAAAATCCGAAGACTTTAGAGTAAAAATTGTCAGGATGAATCACCTTATTGAAGGACACAATATTTGTGACTCATTTCTTTAAAATCAGATGTGGAAAAAATACAATTTTTGGTCGGTTTTCACATATTTAGATTATGTATTCAGAATTTTTACTGTATTTTCTAAAGAAGTATGATATACTAGCATATATACATACTATACTATACTTGGAGATCACTCCTTATTTGCTTGGAACTGTTTCAAGATTAGCTTAGTTCTCCATCTCTTGCATATCACTCATTATAGGTAAATCTTACTTTAATCCTAACAAACGCACGATGTGAATGTCAGATCTATCAAATTACTTATCGGCCAAAAGGAATAATATGTCCAGGAATTCACAATTTTTAACATTTCAAAAGTAACAACAAATTATTTTCAACACGAAATTAAGATATGACACACAAATATGCATTTCTATGAAATGAAAACATAGAAAAAAGTTCCTTTTGTTAGCGAATATAAAATCGACTCATGTGTCTTATTTGAAAATTGCTACTCCGAATAATCACCAAAATAAAATGTCCTAATTAGTTGTAGTTACAATTCTCTCCCTCTCATCTGCAAAATTATGCCCCTCAATTGAATAATGAAATGTCAATAACAAAGATATTTGACAAAATAAATATTTTTTTGATTAGTTAGTTCATGATGAAGAACTACAACGGAACAATTAGAATTGCGATCTCCCTATTTCATACGCAATTATCATTTAATTTAAGGGCGACTGGTGTGCAACACTGAACTTGTGCATTTTGTACGACTACCCTGAATCAATTGGCTATGGTAGTTTTCCTGTCGCAGTTGTCTAAATGTAAAACGGTAACGAGTGCTAACACATTGTCTAAATATGTATGCTGGCGGACTCTTCTCTAGAATTATTCATGAGGTACTATTCCAGGTAAAAGGTTTATATTCTTTTACTCGTCCATTGCAAGTAGCGTGTTGGTGATATTTCGCAGAATTTCATGTATACGCCACCATAACCAACAAAAATAGCACTATTAAAATCACTCATACACAAAAATGATTCGAGACTTTATATTCCACGAGATATTATTTGCTCGAGAAAAAGTTTCAGCAGCATTTTAAAAAAAAATTACAAATAACGGTTAGTTTTTGATCACGCCTCATAAAATTGGGAACTAATGATCGTAATATTTTCTTACGATAGTGGGCATAATAATATGTTCTTACTTAAAAGCAGATGTGCACTAATTTATCCTATTAACTAATAGCTGGTAGTAGGCATTCCAATTCATTTATAATGAAATTCGTTTGCGTCCGTCTTTTATCAAACAATATTAGTACAAGATTAAACAATATTATATTGCCATTTATATACTTTTCAGAAATATAACCAGGTAGTTTTCGCGTTCATCTGATTAAAAAGACACATTTACACCAAACTGTTATTCCAGGTGTTTAAATTTTGTGTGAAACCAAGCGCAAAGTTGTCACCAAGTTAACTTCTACGCATAAAAAACAATCATTCTACCGCAAACGAGAAGTCCTAACCTACATATAATTCGGTAAATTGTAAAAATTGAAGGATATTCAAAATAAGTATTGAATTTTGCGAACAAAAATTTGCAGGTAGGAAGATATCGAAGGTAGAATAATCTGACTATAAATAAAGATTCCTAAATATAAATGATTTTGACAATATATAAAGAACCCTTTCCAAATCATTCAAAGCATAATAAAAACTGGCATTAGTAATACTCTTATTTTTTGAATTAGCAAAAATTATCAGGGGTCCTGGGAAGTCAAAAAAATGAAACTTGCCACAGGTAGGCAAGTCAGAATAATCTGACTATTCCTTTATTTCTGGAGTATATTTCAGAATGCATTCTCTTGTTGTAATAGTTTTATTAATTCTTAGTCTTCGTTTTTTACTATATAATTGTTCAGCTAAAACTGAGAAATCTTTTGGCAGACGTGTTTCAATGGAAGTTAAGGAAACATTTGAATTATCTCTGAATCAAATCATTGTTTTAATTATTTGAAACATTTTAAATGAAAAGTACTGTTGCATTTAACAATACAATTAGAACTTTTATGTTCCAAGTCAATTTTTTAAATTTTCTGTAAATCCCAATCCTTTTGTTTTATATATCGCCCTGCTCATTTTTTTTTAATTTCAGCAACAATTCAAACAACCGGCTAGTTTTTACACTTTCATATGAATTCTTACATGACATCCATCCACTTCATTTAAGGAAAACCTTACATCCCTTATCGTAAAAAATGCCTAAGTCTTCAACCTCTGATTTCTTTGCTTGTATAACAAAAATACCTGTTGTTGTTTGTTCTACATATTCTGACTAATTAACACAAAATATGCACAAGGATGCCGCCGTTTTTCACTGTCAGCATGGTGATGATGATGATGATGATGATGAATAACAGCGCTGACACAAGGCACTGACAAAGTCAAGTGGCAGGCAGAGTGTTAAAATATTAGTACACTCCAATTAATTGTTGCTTTTGCCAACGTTTAACGGCTCACGATGTAGGTGGAGATCTCGCCTGTCCGGGGTTTTCGTGTAATGCGTTTGAATATTTCATGCATTTTTACAGTTTGTTTGCAGAGTTTTTTTAGTTTGGAGCCAAATTAAAACTTTTAACTTGAGCAAATATGCGTTTTTTGTAGTTGCTGCTACCGTTGTTAGAGTCTAAAGAACGCATGCAAATGTATGTAGGTTAACATAAACGTTGCTCTCGAATGTAATTGCTCAAGGGAATGAGTTTTCCGTTGATTTTACGCAATGCAAAATGCTTGGCAACACTTTGTGCTAATTATAAAAGTTTATTTTTATAACAAAAATGAATGCTGAGATGAGAATTAAATGGATGCTTTCTAATAGTAGCATAGTAGTAGTGTAGTGCTAATAATATATAGTGCCTTCAGTTAATTGTAGAATTGTAGGATTCCAACTTTTCCCGAGGGAGTTTTATAGAATTGTTACCAATATCATTCATGCTCAATAGTGGCTTGATAAGTTATGCAAAAGTGTGATTATAATTTCAGTAATTAATTTCTTTATCTCTTAGATTAATTAGATAATTTCAATATTTAAATGAAAGGTGTCATTTTTCAATTGTTATTTTATCTATACAAAGTATAAAATCTTATTTGTAATTGTTATTATTCTATTCTCAATATCAAACGAAATTTTCTTAATTTTAATTGAAGTTTTTTTTTTTTAATAACAGATATAAATTTTCATTTCTGTCGTTTCCCAATATTAATAGGAATTTCTCTACCTCAATTTCAATTTTTCCAATGTCAAATGAGAAACCTCGTTTATCATTTTCTCAATACCAAATAGAAAAAATATTTTTCGTTGTTTTCATTATCACTGTTTTTCAATATCAAATGCAATTTTTGAATATAAATTTATGTTTCAATAAAGAGTATAATTCTGCAGTGCCAGTTGGTAATCTCGCAAAATTATATGGAATTCATCAGTTTGATTATTATTTTTTTTTTTTTTTTTTTTAATGATAAATAAATTTTCATTTTCAATTGATAATTTTTCAACATTATATGGAATTTCCTAATTTCAATTGTAATTTTTCCAATATCAAATGGAATTGATGACTATCAATTTATGTTTTTTTTTTTTGTTTCAACAAAAGGTATATATTTTTTTTTTATTATTTTATTTATTTATTCATTTGTTTCAGTAATAATTTTACATTTAATATTCATGCCCCTGGGCCACTTGGACAATATTGGGGCGAATTGGCAATATCTATTAAACATTCATATTATATGAAATATTCATTTGGAGAAAAATAAATTACATGGCAATAAACAGAAGTTATGAAAACAAAGGCTAATTACAATAGAAGCATTTTCATGTTTTCAAATAAATGAGATTTTAGGTTTGACTTAAACGTTCCAATCCTGGATATATTTTGCAATGATTGTGAAATATTGTTGTATTTAATTCGTTGCTTTGTAGCTTCCAGTCTACATTTTACAATAACTGGATTAAAGCCATTTCTGGTATCAAATACATTGGGGTTTCTTCGAAACTGGATTGTATGATAACCTATGTTATTCAGCGACTTGAACATGTTTACTAATAATTGAAATTTATATGGCCCATAAATCAGCAATATTGCTTTCGCCACTTCCTTGTACAATGTGAATGTGGGATATAAAATTGGAAGATTGAACACTGTTTTAAGCGCCTTATTTTGCGCTCTTTGAAGAGCTTGAAAATCTGCAGTCCGTTTATATGCATAAATCAACGGAAGGTAACTGAAATAACTATGTATAGGTATAAGTACATTATAAATTAATAGTTTTGTGTTCACGTCAAATTTATTTTTCAATTTATAAAGAATACCGATTGCTGCCACTACTTTGACTTTGACATATCGGGTATGTACATTCCACGAGATATTAATTCCCTGGTATTTTAGAGTAGTGCACTCTGTAACCACCCTATTTCCGACATTTACACTGAAAATATTACCAGTAGAATAAGGTCGGAATCGAAACAACTTTGTCTTATCAGCATTTATAACCAATTTGTTTAACCTTGCATATTCCATTATGAGCTCCGCATCATGTTCAATTTGACCTCTTATGATATGTTTATATGGGTAAAATAAACTTATGTCATCTGCATACATTATAAGTTTTAGGTAGATAAATCGTTGAGGTAAATCATGAAAAAAGGCGACCCAATACACTTCCCTGAGGTACTCCATGCTCCACACGTCTCATCTCACTTCTCGATGTTTTTATTTGGACATACTGTTTCCTATTTGTCAAATAACTTTCGATAAGCACAAGCGCAGTTCCTCTTGTGCCATAAAATTCAAGCTTACTGAACAAAATCACATGAACTACCAAATCGAAGGCTTGTGAAAAGTCGTAAAAAATAATCGCCACCCCACCATAGCCATTATCTAATTCACCGCGAATCGTGTTTACAACGTTCACTACGGCACAACATTTTCATTTTCAATTGATCATTTTCCAACATGTAATGGAATTTATTAACTTCAATTACAATTTTCTCAATATCAGGTGGGAAAACTCGTTTCAATTATTACTATTTATTTTAAATAGGTCATCCCGTTTTCAAATATTATTACATTGTTTTAAAAATCAAATTTAATTTCTTAATTTCAAGTGATGTTTTCTCTATAACAAAGTATGTATTTTCAATTTCAATTGAACAATTCCTAATATTAAAAGGATTTTCTCAATTTAAATTGCAGTTTTTCCTTCCAACACAAAATGACAAAATCTCACTTTCTATTATTATCATTCTCTCTCTTTCTCGATATCAAATATATTTTCTCAATTTCAGTGGATGTTTTATTAATAAAAGGTAGAAATTCGTATATTTAACCGATTATTTCCCAATATTAGACAATATTTCTTATTTCCAATCGATTTTTTTAAGTTTTAAATGGAAATAGAAAATAGAAATACTCATTTTCATGTATTCTTATATCGATACTATACTATATCAATGCTATACCAATTTGAAATTGCTATCGTGTTGAGAAACATTAAATAGAAATTCATCAATCGGAAAAACATTTAGATCAACATTAAACAATTAAAATGTTTCATACTCCTCTTTTTTTATAACAAAACATTACATTACCGTCCTATCTATTAGAAATTATGACGAATTTGGGCATAATTTTACAATGACCTTTAATTTTAAAGATTTGTCTACACTTCTGAACCACCACTGTTTCTAAAAAGAAATGCAAATTAAAAGCACATCTCGAATAAATATCCATGTAAAATAGAGTAAAACAAAAAAAAAAAAGAAAAGATGGGGAAAAAACATTGGATGTGTTCCACTACCAAAAACATAGTTGAGAGCACATAACAAGGAACTGAGCAACTTAGATGGCTATTTAGTAATACTGTCTGGAATGTTGCAGCTCTAAAGAAACTTACGAGTATTTGTTGTTCTGTCTTTTTGTTCTTACATCCGCAACCGAAAAATACATTTGGTTTTACAAACGCACAACGTATCTGTTTTCGTTGGAGTCCTTGTTTTCCTTGTTTGTCTTACATTTTTACTGTACCCAAATTCTTGTACACAT
>JAHXMU010000007.1:3574538-3659360 GCA_019455685.1 Philornis downsi
TGTAGTATGTGTGTGTTTGGAAAGTTGTTTTATTTTCACTCGCCGTTGTTGTAGTTGTTGTCTTTCTTTATTTTCATATTTGATTTATGCAAAAAATATGCGTTGAACTAAAGGAAAAACCAATAACGACAGTAACAATTCAGCACCCTATGATTGTGTCTGTATACATGTGTGTGTGTGTGTGTGATGTTGAGAATACAAAACAATCGTGTTGCATGCATGGCTTGCTAATTTTTTTTTCTGGTGCTTTAATGAATAACATCTCATACCTAACATTTCGTAACCACTGCCGCTGTCTCTCGGTTGCTCCTTCC
The DNA here is from genome assembly GCA_019455685.1 of Philornis downsi. Lineage (NCBI taxonomy): Eukaryota > Metazoa > Arthropoda > Insecta > Diptera > Muscidae > Philornis > Philornis downsi. The sequence continues at coordinate 3,574,853 of JAHXMU010000007.1, forward strand.
GACAACACCTCCAACCATCATTAACATCAAGTGCGGAGGGTGTTTGACACGTGGTGCTCTCTGTATTTTACGTGAGGTGTAGAGCTTCGTCACACTTCTATGTGTTGGTACGATAGCGAGGCCTCTTTTGGCATGGAGTTATATGTGAAAAGTTTTTATTATCATTTAGAAGGCTTGGAACATCTCCTTCGAACAAGATAGAAATGTAATTTTACTTGTTTTTTTTTTTTAATTTTGAAATTAATAAAGCAGACTTTGAATGTACTGTAGCAACTTCTATTTGCGGGTATTTATTAAATACAATGTAAAAGGCTGAACATGGACAGTTTCGTCCACAAATGTGTTTATTTTGGTTTTTGAAATTATCCAGTTTCATTTTTTATTTAAAAAATACATAACCGAATATCGATGTGTTAACGTGCATACGCCGTGTCTTAGGCAAATCTTAATTTACTAAAAGAAAAAAAAAACTTAATAAGTCTACAAGATAATACACATATATTATTTAGTAATTTGTTTATTATACCATAAATATTTATCGGAGATCCTACAAAATATATATCCGGATCATCGCACAAATCAATGCATATCTAAGTATCTTATCGTCACTGTATCTGTAGAAAACATGATAGAGGTCGCATATTCATAGGCAGGTTAAATTTGAAATCGCCCAAAAATGGACTCATAGGAAAAAGAAGAACTTGCCTGTAAAAGGACTGAGCACGTCTCTAGAAAATTTTCCTTTTTTAGATTTTTTTCATCAATTTGAGTATTTATTCGTTAATTAAGAGCAATATACTGTGGTATATTAATATACTGGAAGACCGTCCCAATTGTGAGCTATTGAAGAGCACTAAGATAAACATATTTTCACTTGAAAAACACATTAAAACAATAAATAATTTAGGACCTACTACAACTTACGCTTACTTATTTGTGAACGTATTCGCGTAAAGTGAACCACAGGCGGACTAAAATGGACTAAATCGGTCCTATAGGCGATAACTTCACTACAGACAGGCTAAATATATATTGTTTATTTTTAGGATTTATATACCATTTATTGATTAATTATAAGCTATATGTGATGGTATTAATAAATACCGGTTAAGGATAATTTTACCTGGGGCGTGGATATTGAAAATCCTAAAAATACGATTTTTAATTGGAAAAACGGGTAAAGTCGAATGAGAAATTGGCCGAACTTATTGCACCTGCCCAACTTTGGCCTCGTTGATTTGTTTTTTATTCAATCTCTCTAATATTATATCGGCAGTTGTATCAAAAAAAATTCTTTTATCAAAAGTTACCCTTGTATGGTAATCTTTTCATGTAGAAAATTAAAACTGATAAATTGACATTTAAAATTTTAATACCTTTTACCTGCTAAACTGGATCTAAAATAACTTTTTCATATGCTATTACAACTGTAAGTTTTTAAGAATCTTTCAGACACACTTTGCTTCTAAATAGTTATTTCCAGGAAAATATGGAAGCTTCGAAACTAATTATATTGTATTAAAAATTAATTATATTAAATCTATAGTCAAGAAGAATATCTCATCAACAAAACTTGTTGAGAATCAGCGCTATTTCCAATAATAGTAGAGAAAATTTCAACTAAAGATGAGAATGAATATTTAATATTCAAAAAAATCAATTGAAATCATATTGAAAAAAATCGGTGAAAAAAGAGGAGAAAAATAAAAATGATATTTACATTTTGCATTGAGAAAATATCAACGGAAAATGAGAAAACATCAATTAAAAATGCTATATGTATATAAATTTGTGGCATCGATATGAATGGAGAAAACATCAACTGAAATTGAGAAATTCTACTTGACATTGAGGGAACAAAGAAAATTGCGAATTTCCTGTTTAAAAAAAAAGTTTGAAAAAGTTTGTAAGACAGAGGATCACACTATTAATAACACTTTTGGAATCTGGTCTTATTTCTGTAAAAGGCGTTATCTGCCGTCGTGAGTGAGGTAATTGTGAGTGGGTTATATTTCGCCAGCAAATCAAGGTGCTTTGCACTTCTCAAGAAAACTAGGTGGTATGGGCAATCACTCCATCTTTTTTGTACTTAATGTTTATTTTATCTTTATATACCTATATAATTCTTCAAATATTGAACAAATTGTCCCTGATTTAGAATATTATTGCACCACTCTTCTCTATACTACAGACCTCCTTTTAATGCCTCCGTTTAAGACTGCCAAAGATTTTGTTTTTCTTCCAAAAAGTGATTCTTATAATCATGAGACTTTTAATAAACCAGAAAAAAAGTCTGGAAAGTCTGATGACTACTTCTGACTCCACATGTATACCTTATAGTTTACGAAATTACTTTCTTCATTTCTCGTTTCAAATGAGAAACTGCCTAATCTACTATATGATTTTCTTCAATCGGGATTGATGCAATCAGTCTAAAGCTTTTCTAGGATTTTGATGCTTTTTTACGGAAGAATTTGTCAAGTGTTTGCAATTATTTTCTCTTATCATTAACCCAATTGGTTTTTTCAGAACGTGTTTTTAAGTTGTCTAAACAGACAATAGTCGCTGGGGACCAAATTTGTTCAGAACACGGAGGGCCGAGCAGCAATTCGAACATCAATTCATACAATTGAATTATCGAGTTGTGACATACAAGACAGTGCATTGTCTTGATTTCATCTACTAAACATCCGAAAAGGGCCGGATACTGCATCATGTACACCCCAATATACGGAGGTTACAATCTTACCGGCTATTGCATTTTCATCGAATTGCTGTGTAATTCTGAATTCATGTTTTTTTCCACCTGCCACTTAAAGAAAAATGAATTCCCGTGGGTCACATGGCTTACACATCCCCTATTTTTGGACACAGATTAGTGGACTTACTGTTTAATAACAATTCCTGAGAAGGTTTTACTGAACTTGTTGATTACTCGACTACTCGAAGTGTTTGTCAGCATCTCGAGGTGACCGCTACTCAATGAAACATAGGTATTGGTATCAGAACTTGAACCCAGAATCATACGAACGGTCAAGCAGCGCTCTCGGAAACAGTAGCACGTTAATGTTTCTATTTCCTCATGCCTAAATTTTTGTGCCAAATAGCGAATACGCTTCTTAGAAGAAAATCAGGTTTTTAAAGGCGTCGTCTGTTGGTTCCAGGATTCATTTACCGTTGGAGCATAATCTTGATTATTTTTGTGGGTTTTAAATAATGGTTTGTTCAATATAATAAGTTAAACCTGGATGATATTCGAAAATAGATATACGATATTAGTGTGCTGACTGAAATAAAAAATACAATTATAGGAAATTGTGGATTATGACAACAACAAAAAATCCATGCATTTAGAAAATATTCTTTTCATACTCTTTCTTTTACTATACAAAAGCATCATTTTATATAGAATCGTTTTATTCAGAGAAGTTCCATTTCGTAGCTTTTTTAACAAATTTTTTCGTAAAGAAATTTCTGTTTTATTCATATATAAAAATGTTTTTGTGCGAAAACAAATCTTTCCAGAATAAATTTCTCATAATGTTATCAGTCACTCTAAAGACGAGTGCTGCTCAATGAAGATTAAAAAGGCAGTGGCTATTTTAACTTCTTGTTTTCCTCGTTTTATTTCTACTTAATATTTTGCCATTGAGGTTCCTCTGTATGTACATTTTGCAGGAATTGAGGTTTTCCGTCGTGTTATCAATTCCTTTAACTCCCATTGCGACTCTGGTTGTTTCGCAATTTTCCTTTGGGTTTGGTTAACGTCCCAAAGGCCCTTTTGCTCTGGTTAAAGCCTTGCCATCGTTCTACCCCGCCCTCCCTTCGCCAAGCAAATGATGTAATATGCATACATTTGCGCAATGTGAAAATGTTTGTGTGACCTCGTATGGGGCATTTAAGAGCGTGTGTGTGTATGTGTATGTGAGAAGTTGTATTGTTTTGTCGTTATTATGCTATGGAGCGATTTGGATATTTTGGGCGAAACGTTAACGCATTAATATGTTAATGACGGTGTTGTGTTTGCGTTTGCCCCACTACAAATAACAAATGATGTTAAATAATAAATGTTTTAAACAATTTTGATATCCTGGTGTTTGTTGTGTTAGGCATTGTTAGGTGGTTCTTTCGAAAAACTTAAGTATTTTGCTTCGGTCATAATGACGATATTTAGAGGACCTGAAAGAAATGCTCTCAAACTATGTACCTTGATAAGGGTGTGGCTGACATTATCATCGGCAAAATCCCCATTTTAAACTAAATATTTGTAATTTTTTTAAATATTTTATTCATGTTGTTAACTTTTTGTCGTTTTGTCTAAAGGTCCCAATAGGAAAGAGTTTAAAAATAATTTATAAAATTTAGTTATAGTCATTTCCCCGTTTTTTACTTTGTGTCTTAATTAATCTTAGACATTTTGTTTTTTTTTATTGTTTGTTGCCCTGATTTGTCTACAATCGTGCTGGTTCCATGGATGGAAAGGCTGAGGATTGAGGGCATGCGTTTTGTTCATTGCAACAGTTTTTAACCTTGGCCATTAAGAGGCACCACCAGCAAAGCGACATCATCAAACTTACACATTGACATTATCGTTTCCTCTCTCTTTTGCCTCTCGGTCTCTCACCTTTGTCCTTGCATTCTCAAATGATAATTATTCAGTCCGTGACAATCAATGCCATTGCCATGAACGCTTGGAATTGCTATAAAATAACAAAACCTCATGCAAAGAGCATCCATTCATTGGTGAGAGAGCGAGAGAGGCCAAAGAGGGGCATAAATCTAAAAATAGTGTGTACTAAATTTAAAAATAAATTGAATTTGTTGCGTGTGTAATGTAGCTTTTAAGTGTTTCCAGGAAAAATATAAAATGTCAAATAGAACTTTGGCTGCCAGCGAATGAGATGAAATAAAATCTTGAAGAAATTTTTGTAAAATTTTACATGTTTCGGTGTTGGTCTCACAACACAAGAATAGGTCAAAATCAAAATTTATGGACACAAATAATGAAAAAGCCTACAATCTCCAATTGCTATGATATTCGTCTAGTATTGACTCGTAGACCACAATAGTTTAAATGTGTTTCCTCCGCGAAATTTAACATGGTTTGCAATATATTGCTGCTCAATATTACGGATATCTTGAATTTTTATGTCAGTGTGCCATGTTTATGACACAATTTTGTTATCATTAAGGACGACGTAAATACGTACTGTTAAACAATATTATATATTTTCTATTAGTGATACATTTATTGTAAAAGTGTCCTATAATATTATACATTCTGACGATAAAGTTCAGGGGATTGATCAGTTAAAAAAATCTTTTTCTTTCTCAATTGATACAACTGCCCTGTATATTGAAGCAAAGTTTGAGCACGATCTACGATGCGGAATACACAAAAATGTTGCTAACATTTTCTTTATTTTTCAGCATAATCTCCTGTTAGCTCGGTACACTTTTTGCAGCGATATTTAATAGCTTCTATACGCTGTTTATAGTAAGAACATCAAACTACTTAAAATAATCATCAACCGTAGACTCCACTTTTTCATTGTTTTGCAAATATTTTGCCACCGAGCCATTTTTTCAAGTTTGGAAATAGAAAATAGTCCTAGGAAGCTAAATCAATAAAAATAATCCCATGCGCATCCCAAAAAAACAGATGCCATGACCTTGCCTGCGGATGGAACCGTCTTCGCCTTCTTTGAACACGATTCTCCCATTACAATCCACCGATTTGACTGTTCCTTTGTCTCAGGTGTGAAGTGGTGGACACATGTCTCATCCATGGTTATAAATGGACGAATGGTATTGGACATTTTGTAGATTTTCTTAACCGTGTCTGGCGTGGATAGCGGTCTTTAATATTGGTTGGACTCTGAGACCTCTCAAATGGAAATATTGAATTACACAACGGTAAACACTTTTTTCTCATGTTTAAAAATTCTTTGAGGTTGTTTAATTTATCTTGTAAACTTTGCCACCACCAACAGGACAAAGTAAGATAAATTATTTTTAAGACTGACGAAAAATGGTTTCTAAACAAATTAATACAAACATGGGAACGTCTGAAACCATCTGCCGCTATTGTCGGACCACATTTGAAGTCAAAGGACTCTGGAATGGAATGCTTTAAAACTATGGAGAAAAACAGCATGGATGCACGACCACGTCTACATTCAATAAATGATAAGCAAATAACGAATATTTGTCAAATATTATCGTCGAGTTTGCTTCAATTTTATCTTTAAAAAATATTCTGTGAAAAACTTTGCAAGTTATTAAACGAGTTGTAGTAAAATCGTCTTACTTGACTCTGAAAAGCGTTTTATTGAAAGCGAATTAAAGCAGCTTCAATACATGATTATGAGTTGGCCACTTGAATAAAATGTGCAATTTAATTCCTATGGCAAATCTTCATGGCAAAATACATTTGTAATACTCATGTACGTAATTAACGAACAGATTCAAAAAACAAGACACACAAGTGCGCAAAGTTGTCAGAAAACAATCAATCCATTCGCTCTTTCCAAATCGTAGATGCCACACAACTTTTTGCTCGACCATTCAAAATATAAAAGATCCAGTCCAGCAAAAAAATACAGAATAACTGAATTAGAGTAGTGAAAAGAGTGAGTATTAACAAACTTATACTAAATGTACAAAAATTCTGCTATGCGGGGTTATCCATTTACTGGTTTCAAAATCACCGGTCTGGCAAAGCTGTCAGCTGTTAAATACCTGTCATCTTAAGTGTTATTTATTTAGTGAAATGTTTGCCATTTACGAATATGGACCGAATAGCATCCGAAGAACGCGTAAAAATAGTTAAAGCTTACTACAAATGTAGGAGCTCCAAAGCGTGCACTTTTCATGCTGGAATTGGCAAAATTACAAAGCAATTTGAGAAGCCTGGAATTGTCGCAGATGTGGTCATTAAATGGGGTTGAATCGTCGCTATGTACGCACTGAAGAAAATATTACTTTTGTTAGTGAAAGTGTGGTATGATAACCGACTTTTTTTGGCCTGCAATTGAAGATCATGAACTGAGCGATATATGGTTTCAACAAGACGGTGCCACGAGCCATACAACACGACCAATTTTAGCTTTATTGCATGCGCAATTTCCAGAAAGTTGTTGAAGTTAATCATCATATTTGACTCAAAATTAGAATATAATAATTTTATTATTATACTATTATTATTATACTGGGGTTTATTAAAAGAAATACTAAAGAATTTATATCCTTATGCGTTTCCTTTGTCAGGAGTAATTTAGAATATTGTTATTTAATTTGTAAACCCCTTGATGAAATTCATTCAGACAGAACTGAAGGATTATATATAGTTAATATACAAATTTCCTTTAATCACGTATACAGGGCTAGAGAAATACCCATGAAAGTAATTGGAAACTCATTGGCCTACAACCGTTGAAGGATCACAGGTCTTATTTACCAATCGTTTTTATATTCAATATTTTAAATAAGGAAATAAATTGCACAGACTTATCCGATTTGGTGAATTTGCATTCTCTTACTCGTTATATGCGCTAAAAATGTTTATTTTATGAACATTTTTTTCAAACAAATTATGGGAATAGTGGATCAATTATAAGATGTTTAAAACTTTGTAATATCTCTTCTCCACTGTTGGATTTCCATTTAAATAAAAACCTTTTTAAATTAAATTTATATACGATGTCTAATTAATGGGTATTAATGAAAATAAAAAGATTTTTATACTAGTCTGTAAGATGTACTCGTATGTTAGTAGACTGAATAAGTCAATTGAAAATTGTCAGTTGTGTAAAATATATTTGGTTTTTGTTTGACAGAATAATATGTTTGTGTAGCAAATTTTCTACTCTATAAAATGTTACAAATGGAATTGCACTTTATCCTTTTCAATTAAATAATTCCGTAATTATTATTAAGCACACAATTAAATAATCTTCTTGCTTTTAGCGTTTCAAATTGATTCAAATTTATTTACATTTAACGCATAAATTGTAAAGACAATTATTAATAAAACTTAGTTTATTTATGTTCTGACAAATTTCAAAAGAATCTTTCTGTAACATCTGCAATAGGTTATAAACTTTGTGTTCTAAATGGCAACATTTTCTAATGACTTGATGAACCCGTCGCTCATTTACCAACCACTCACTGCCTGCCTAACCATTCATATGATGAAGGGATTCACAGGCGGAACAGAAACCTCATGTTCAAACTTCCAGTTTTCAGTTCGTCAACACAAATAAAACACTTTTTTTATCCGGTTGCTAGGAAGGGACAGATGGGGAGATATTGTCGTAAAAATGTCAATAAAAAATACATATTATCAGCGAAAACAAGTACAAAATCGTAGGAATGAAATAAAAAAAACTTCAATTGAGGCATAAGATTAAAAGCTTTAAGTGTTCCTCCCTCCCTCCGGCTAGAACAAGCCGTATAGAAAACAGTAATAAGCAAGAGACTTGTGCGGGCTAGGGAAATTGGGTTACGCCCAATAATGTTAGTCAACGCAATCGTAAATCGCAAGAAATGCTTAGAAAAAAGATATTTAATAGAGATAAAGAAAAAGATGAGTCATGTGTTAGTGCTTTGTTTGTTTTTGTCCCAATTTCAGTAGATTCACATCTTCGAGACACCTGATATTCTAATCATTAAAGACACCAAATAAAATATGGTAGATTTATTGTAAAAGTTCATATTCTCCGTAGGAGTGAGTTTTAATTAAGCAAAAATACTCCTCCATTGATGGTTGTTTGCTTAGAAATTTTGCCAATTTTTATTTGTTTCCCAAAGATGTCAATGTTTTCGTTATTTAATTTCCAAACATTGGCAACAGACCAATTTTGTTCAATTGCAGCTACTTATTGATTTTATTTAAAAGTTCATTTCGATGTTCCAAACCAAGAAACAAACATTCAATTTCGCACGAGCCAAAATGAGATTTGTGAAACAACAAATCCAAATGGAATAGAAATTATGAGGATAGATTAGGAAGAATAGCGGAAAGAAGAGCACATTGAAATGCTTCTATTACCAAAAGTGTGTAGGCCTAAGAAGAAGAGAGTTTTGTTTGGGAAGACAGTTTTTATACATAAAATTGAACATAAATGAAATAAGATTTATAAGAAAAAAAAAAAACGCGGCATTACATACATAGTTTTCCTATATTTTAAAGATCTTATTTAGTTCAGTTAGAATGATCCGATGTAGGCCAAGTATACACTGCTTTCTTCGGTATCTTATTATCATGTTAAAAGTAACTACATTATGCCCCTCTTACGGAAACTCACGCTCCTATTGACAAAAAAAACTGAGACAGTCGATTTTCATCATAAGCTCCTGTTGAACAGAACTTTTCACCACCACAGACATTAACAGACGATAATCGCTTAGTGCCAGGTCTGGACCATAAGGTGGATGGATAAGATGTTTCTAACGAAGTTGTCCTGATGGAACACAATTCCTCTTCTGATCAAAAATGGTTGTTTCTGGACGCTTACTTTCTTCAGACGATCCAATTGTTGACAGTACAGATTCGAATTAAGAATTTGACCCCTTGGGGGTAGCTTAGGTCCCGGGCTATCGAAACAATGCTAATATAACCGTCGGACTTGAATTCCATTATTTTTTTTTTTGGCATTTTATACAATTGGCCTTCCATGTTCTGGAAAAACCTTTGATATCAAATTTAACGGAACGATTTTGACGAAATTAAAATTGCACGTAATTGACTGTAACAGTATCAGGACCATAAACACTATTCCCACTTTAAGCCACCTGGATTGCGTTTTCGCCTTTATCAAAGAAAAGCTCTAAAATGGTGTCCATTTTAGGAGCGCGCTCAAACAATACTGAGTCAAGCAATCACAGAACTGCCTGAGTATATTTTTAACGCCACCCAACGTAAGCCGATCGCATTTATACAACACGTGACAATACAAAATCCATCTATTGGAAAAATAGTAGATTTCTTTTTACTATATCTTATAATATTTGTATACGTTGATACTTTTTTGCAGAAGGACATCGAAAGATGTCATGTCATTAAAAATTGGGACATAAACTGGAACGTTAAACTGATATAACAACTCTAGAATAAGCTGACATTTCTCTGACTGGTTTTCCAATATTTTTTCACAGGTACCGTCACCGAAACGAAATCAAATACGAAAATTGTTTTGATTTTTTTCAGTTTATGGAATATAAATCAAAAATATTTAAAAGTTTTATTCTGATTGCGTTAACCGAATCAAAATTGTATTGAATTTTATTTCCATTTCATACATCCAAAAAGAAATTATAAACAATTTTGATTTCGATTAATACAGCCGATATGAAATTATAATAAATGTAGATTTTATTTTTCGATTTATGAAAAGTTTTGTTTGTATTTGATTTGAAATTTTTCAATTTAAAAAGCAGAAAACGTTGTTGAATATCTGTGATAATTTCTGGGAGTCTGGTATCGTAAATTAAGACAATAATTTTTTTGAACCATTTTTACCTTTCGCAATTTGGCGCCAGCCCATTTTTCAAGAAACGAAACTGCTTAAAATTATATTTTTGTTTCAGATTCTCAAATCAAATATTATATTTCGATAGAGAAAGAGAACCTATTTAGGTTTCTAATTTCGTTTCAAGTAAGGAACGAATCATTGTTTGAAGTTAGTTGTAGTTCTAAATATGAATCAGAAACAAATTTCTATTGTACTTCAAATAAATTTTCAATATCAAAACCGAAACGAAGCTGAAGTTTTGTGAAAGTCCCTGATTTTACCACTTATTAGTAAATTGAAAGCGATATATAGAGTCATTTGTATAGATAGTGGAAATAATCATTAAAAATCGTTATATTATGTATGAGAAGACCGAGTTTGTTTTTTTTTTTTTTTGGCTTTCCTCAAAAAATGGCGATAAGTCAAGCCGATTCGCTATTGTCGCTATTTGGATATATTGGTTAAATGAGGGCAAAAAATAGTTTGTAGTTGAATTTAATTCAATTTTTGGAAAATGGTTCTTTTTCAGAATTGTTGTAAAATATGTTTTTCTTAAAATCTATATAGTGTAGTGTTTTATAAGTGATTATAAGGGATGACCCCAGTAGTTGCCATGGTTATTGCATAACACCAAAACTGTATGATTTTCCATTAACGTAAGTCTACATTTGGTTTATGGGAAGAAACTCTTTTTTTGACTCGTCCACTAATATAATCATAAGTTGGCAGACCGTCTATGCCACTGCTCACCGCAACCTATGGCGGTGGGGAAACATAAACTTCGGCTTGGCTTGGCGCCCACTCAACTGTGTGCGCTTGTCCACCTATTTATATTAGATGCGGCATAACGAGCTTGCTTCCAATTATAGAGTCTACTTCATAGTTATTAGAGTATGTTTTAATAGTTTATTTTCGTTTTCATTTTCCTACTTAATAAGGTTTCTTTAACATTGGCTTAGATTAGAAAACTATATTTTATGGATGACTAAACAGATGCTATGGTTAAACAGCCCACATTAACCGATAATAGACATGTCCAAACACTCGTCCAGTACACCTTCGCTCCCACAATGCCTTCCTTACGATACGTCTAAATAAGTACTAAAATGAGAAAAAAAAACCAATCAGCCAACGTTAATCGATAACGGGCACATAAAACCCGTCATCATGCAGCGCTTTATCATCATTGCAGTTAATGCATAGGCACATATAAAGATATATCCTTGCAAGTTTACTATTCGCCTGTTAGACGACGATTCCATAATAAGAAAAGTACTATGAGTTGGTACGGGGGAAATTGCATTATATATTTTTTTGTATATTCTTCGTGGTTTCTCTTGAATTCTCGTTCTTTCACATTCGTTATTCTAATTTTGTTTTTTTTCGTTGCTAGTTTTATTTTTCATTGTCCTTCTCTGAAGTGTTACAAAATACGCTTTCAACACGTCCAAAGTTGGAAACGTGTGCAACAATGCTGGTGTGTGTATGAGTGTGTGCGCGATGTAGGAAGTCTTATTTAGCACTCTTTGGTGATGCAGGAAATAAGAGCATAACGTAACCAGTGCATCCATTGATTGCTTTAACGGAAGTTGTGCAACGTAAGCGCAAAAGAAAAGCCGTTTATTCCATGAATTTATTCCTTTTTAGTATTTATGTTGCAATGGCTGTTACAATTTTCATTTGCATTTGTTAATGAAATGACTGGGTTAAATAGCTGTGGTGTAAAAGAAATATGATTTCATTACGATGAATTTATGAAAAACTAATTGAAGAGTATTACAGATATTTGGTCCATTCACATGGTGTAGAAATAGTATGTTCCTCTTGGATTTTATATGGCGATGCGAATTATTGTGCCGTATAAACAGATAGTTTTAAAGTTCTAAATTGATTCGATTGTATTTCGAGGTTGATATTTTGAACTATCAAATTTGATTTGTTCAAAAATTTTGTATTATTTGTCATAAGACAATTCAATAATTACATGCAATACTATAATCTTCGCATTTTACAAAATCAAATCCGAAAATAGTTTTGATTTGTTTGGGTTTATGGAACCTAAATCTAAAGCGTACATTTACATTTTATTTTCTGATTCCGGCAACCGATTCAAAATTTTTTTAGTTTTTTGTCTAGTCTCTACAAATATGTGAAGTCTAACTTTATCGTGGTTTAAAATATCGCCTTCATGGTTTATCAATATTAATATTAATTATTGTCAATAGACCTTAAAATTTATGGTTTGATTCCTTGGAAACAGGTCAAAGCAAACCACTTCCTTGGAATCCCACCAAATTGACAACATAACATCATTCTTTGCCGTCATTCAGTCTTCGATAAAGTTTCAGCACCTTCATCTTGCTTGGACTAGGATCTCTTTCGATTAATATTATCATAAAGGATTCGTTTTCCATCCCCATTGACAATGGTAAATGCTTATTCGGTTTGTTAAGCAGATTTGCTTTCGCTCGCACAGAACGAAAAAATCGACCTTTTCGACGATTCCAAATTATTTCAAATGTTTTTCAATGGATGTGTGCAAGACTTTCAGTTTCTCTGCATCTGTTAGAAGCGGACCAGGCTGACCTGATGACAGCTTAGATTCCGTACTCATCAACTCAAATTGCGTTGTGACATCACAAACTAAAGATTGAAATTTAATTCGTGTAATGGTATAACATTTATATATATAACAGTATATAACAGTATAACAATTTAATCAACTGGCTTAACCATTTCAAAGGTAACAAAAATCGAAAAAAATAACCGAAACCTCTTTCCTGCCAATCCAATATGAAAAAACCGTCGATAAATGCATGACTGATGGATGGTGCAAATTCGTAAATAAAAATTTACATTTCCAATATGAGAGAGCCCAATCCAACATTGAGAAATCTGGGATAGCAAAAGTCCGAAATGAAAAAATAATTATGCTTGATGTCAAAACTCACAAACTGTAACCGTTTAAAATTATTATAAACAATTTATTAGCTATTAATCGTTTGCGAATATAATTTTTTCCATATTTCTATAAAAATGAAAAGATATACAACTTAATCTTTATGAATGCCCAATAACAGATTCTCAACGTATTTACCTGTAATTTGAACGTTAGATGATCTCCAGGCTAAAGAACGCAATTTTCGGAACTTTCTTATCTTTCGGAAAATCAATATGTGATGCTTAGAAATTGTTTCATAAATCATTGTTCCTAAAACAACATTTAGATTTCAATTCACTTAATCATGTACAAAAACCAGTTAATATGTTAATTGACTTAAAAGTAACAGTTCAAACAAGATTAATTCGAAAGATAAAATAAAATTAACGAATTTTGAGTTGTGAGCAGAGGGTTATATAAAGCGGCCTTACATAAACGTTTGAGTTAATTCCATTCATAATAATTTGAAAACAATTGAAACATTTAACATCCTAAGAAACAACTTCCGGCTATTAAAGTAAACCAAACATGGACCACAAACAATAATGTTAGAGTCCTTATTTCTTATGAGAGGCATACACATTAACATTGTATGTGTTACTCACATACAAATTTACTTCTGTGGTTAATAATGTCCATTATTGGCAACTTTATCTCAATTATTTATATTAATTGCCGCCATTGTAGCACTTTGAGTATAATCAAACATTTCCTGTTGCCAAATTGAATCGCTTTAACTAAACGCATGAATGAAGATGGATGTATAAAGTCAACATTGTAGGAAATGTTTGAGTTTGACCAAGTTACAATGTACGCATTACATGTTGCCACATCTCCATGCAGTCATGTGATCCTTGCGAGTAGGCTGATGAACATGTGTATACATTTGCATAGCACAATAGCAAATAGCAGGTACAGGCGTATAGTGCAGAAAGAGAATATGTGTAGTGGAATTGTACCAAAATAAACATTTACTTTTTGTGCCTTAACCGTCTCTCTCACTCTCTCTTACACGCGCACATAGACAGTTACATTTTTGCCTCTCTCTTTTGCTTTTTGCAATTATCCTTATAACTACAACATCTAGCAGACATCTGTCGTGCAGTTTTGTTTCGATTTCTTGGTTATTTGAAGCAGAAAACATCGTCATCACTATCATTATCGTATGATTTGACTATTCGAACAATGGCTATGAACACACTGGCAGACACACAATTACTCCTACTGCTGCAACAACAGCTGCAATGGTATCACAGGAAGATGGGTGAGTCCGTGACAATCTCGTTAGGAAAAAAAGAAAACAACAACATTGAACGTCATATGACATCAAACTGCATTGTATTTGCCTATTGCCCGGATTCAGGATCTTGTTTGTTTTCCATATTCTGTGCATATTCTGCATTATGCAACTACAATTCTGAAATGGTAAACTTTCGTAGGTACAAATGTTCATATGTCGGTGGATGAGGATTTTCTAGGGATTACAATAAATGCATTTTGTATTTTGAAGTAAATAAATATTTATCTATTCAAGAAATAATTTCGAAAAGTTAAAGGACTTTGCAGCAGCATTCAGCGTTAAATGTTTCAATTTATTACAAAATGAAATAAAATCAAACACCATTAATTTGACAAGAACAAGCCTCTAGCTTGCATGTATCGATATTCTTAGTCATACATAAGGGAGATGGCCGCAGAGCTGGTGAATTGCAGAGGAAAAAAATATGTGTCTCTGGGTTTGAACTCACTACAGATTATGCAATATTGTTTTGGTAAGATAATAATTTCGAGGTTTTCACTCAAAGGAGGGTGCTTTTGTTATTCATGAAACGCTTTAGCTCAACTGATTACATTGTTTATTATACTGTTACGGGGGCGGTCCCAAAACTAGCCAACCTAACACAGAATACACAAACGAGTTGGGAAAAATTTTCTTTATTTCTCAAACTGATCTTTTAGCTCGATACACATTTACCGGCGATATTCAATAGCTTCTATGCCCTGTTTATAGTAAGAACTGCCAAACTCCTTAACAAAGCTATCAACCGCAGACTTCATCTCTTCATTGTTGGCAAATCTTTTACCACCGAACTATTTTTTAAGTTTGGAAATAGAAAATAGTCCGAGGGAGCTAAATCTGTCGAGGAAAGGTGTGTGGTGAAGTAATTCGAACCTTAATTCATTAATAACAGTGGGTGTGTAAACTGGAGCAACAACACTTTCTTTTTCGCCAAATGCGGCCTTTTTCCATAATTTTATCACCTAAACGCTGCAATAAATTACCAAAATATTCGCCGTTGATATTTTTTCTTTCTGAAGATAATCTATAAAAATAATCTCACACGCATTGCAAAACACAGACCTTGCCTGCGGATGGAACCGTCGTCTTCCTTGGACAGGATTCTTCCATTCCAATCTACTGTTTTGACTGTTCCTTTGTTTCAGGTTTGAAGTGGTGGACCAATGTGTTATCCATGGTTATAAATCGACGCTAAAATTCGGCTTTATTGCGGTGAAACATCGCTTTCCCATCTTGAAATCTTTGGTCAATGTACGATGTATAGCACTTTTTGAAATGCCCATCATTTCAGCTGGCTGACGCACTTTCAGCCAACGTGGGCACCGCAATTGATTGACTACTATGGTGTTCGTCCTGGCAGCTCATACGGCCTGTCTGCTACCCAATATTTTACAGTTTACAGTAAACGAAGGACCAGATTCTCCCAGAGTAGTATCTATCTCGGCTTAAATATTGTTTAGACTGAGACCTTTCAAGTGGAAATATTGAATTACATAACGGTGACCAATTTTTTCAATGTTTACAAATTCACTGAGATCGTTTACTTTTGAGGACTCAAATAAAAATACTAAACAACGTGGCGCTTTGAAACTTAAAACATATATTTTATAAGGTTGCCACTTTTCACCAAAATATTTTTTTTTTTAAACTGCTGGCATCTGCACGTTAGAACGGCTAGTTTTAAGGCCGCCCTCGTTCATAATTAAAATTTAAAGTTTAAATTTATGATATCTTACAACAATTCCAATAGTCTCTTTACTTTTAAATCGCGTCGTGAATATGGAGGCAGGAGCATTTTCGCCACATTTTATTTTTTTATTTCAGAGAAGTTTAAAAAAATTTTGGGATTATTTCCTCCGTTTATGTTATAGTTGCTTTCACGCGAAAATTGCATTTTGGAAAATTAATGCTTAAAATAGACCACCGAAGTGGTCAACCAAATGTAGATGGGTGTGAAATCAAAGCTACTAAAGAGTCAAACAGTAACATTCCTATTGGTCAAATTTAAAAGTCAAAGAGCTCAGTGTTTTTGTTTTCAACATTAGCGTGAAGAAAATTCACTTAACAAAGTAATTTCGATTACGATTTATTGCGCAAATGCAACCAAATTGATGATCCTTTTTTAAATCGAATTATCATTGGGATTGGAAAATTAATTCTTTATATCAATGTCAACAGAAAGGGATCCTGGTTCAAGCAATATGAGAGCACTAAAATATCAGCAAACGCTGAATTAAACCAAAAAAAAAAAACCGTTATGTTATCAATTTATATCAAGATTGTGGTTTGCTTCGTACTATTTCTGAAGAACCAAACCATAAATTCTGAGGCCTGTTGTCAACTATTTATGAAGCTTGGTGAAGCACTAAAACAAAATAGGCCTGAATAGATAAACCGGCAAGGCTTAATTTCTCGGCACGCCAACGCTAGGCTTCGTACATCTTCACTGACTCGGCAAAAAATATTACTGTTTGGATGGGCGGTGATGCCACATCCGCTTTGTGTTCCTGCTCTGGCAATTCCGTGATTTCATTTGTAAAATTTCTGAAAGAAAAATTCCAGGGTCAGACGGTATACAAAGAATATTAAAGAATATTAAATTCGACGAAAGAGTCGAAATAATGCACCATCTCACAAGGTCATAATTGTGAACGAAATTCTGGCCAAAAACTCAATAAATATCCACGAACAACCACAGTATTCACCTCATATCGTTTTGGCTGACTTTTTTCTCTTTCCAAAATCCAAATTTCCAATTTCAAGCAATCATTCATTCATCATTCAATAGAAAACACAAAAGGGAATTTGTGGCGAGAACTGAAGTCTTTTCCGAAAAATGTATTTGAAAAATGTTTGATGAAATTGACAAAAGTGTATTATTTATGCGATGGAATAAATTTAAATGAATATTAATGTATTTTATTAACAAATTCCTGGTACTTTTTTTCTTAGGATGTATGAAGTCGTCTTGTTTTATTCATTACGTGACATATTCGAACCTACGGTTTCTGGAAATTGTCATCATTGTTATTTCATATTGTGTTATGGCCTATTTTGAGCTGGAAACGGAGTTGGTATTATGTCAAATTGCACATGTAAAAGTCAGTTTGTCTAAGCTAATCTAATAATTATTTTAAATCCCCACTTTTGTAGTAAGTTTCAACTACTTGTACGTGTTCTTCTGTTGTTAAACAATCCATATTCGTAAATGGCAAACCTTTCACTAAATAAATAACACTTCAGATGACAGATATATAAATGCTGACAGAATTGCCATACTGGCGGTTTTGAAACCGCTAAAGGGGAAGCTCTATATATAACGGAAGCATATTTAAAATCTTGCACTATTGCGGACCTAGGCAAAATAGGAGTAATATTTGACATTTTTTCAATTACGTCCTTTTTTAAAAATGTGGTCATAGTCCGATTAACACCCATATATCATTAAATCATAATTATAATAATTATGTAATTAATGTTATAATTATATAATTAAATCACTTGGAATGCATCAAATAAATAAATCGGTTCTAATACGAACTGCATTCTTTTATCTTGTTATGTTAAAAACGGATCATATCTTAGATTTACCAATCGTTTTTTTATGTCTATTTGCAATCTATTTTCCCAATCCCATTTCCGAATCGACAGTATTATTGTTATAATTTATATACAATATATGAAAAACAAGCAATCATGTTAACATCAACATTTTTCAAGGTACTAAAACGCATTTGCCAATTATAATAAAGAAATCATTTCAAACATAAAGTTCATCTAGAGTGACTTAACATTTTACGTCTTGTTTTCAACAAATTACCTATGACAGCTATTTTGAATTATTCGCGATAAAAATAGGCGTGATACATTTAACAAATGTGCTATAACAAGATAGTTAACAAAAAGTCTAAGCATTAAATCATCTTGAATTCTATTAAAGCCGTCAGTATCAAAGCAATTTGCCTGCCATATAGAGCGTTGTCACACTTGAATGACAGTCAAGCTGAAGGCATTCAAATATTCAGCAGCCTCAGGAAATTTTGTATAAATAGCAACGGCACAAGAATTACGCTCTGTCTGATATGGCTACTCAAACATTGGATGCGATGCGATATCGTGAAATCCAAGCTGATGCTATGCGATACCATTATGCTATAGCAAAATACTCTCCTGGCATATTTACACAACCGCCAACTGCCGAACGATTTAGAAACAATGCTATCTACATGTATGTGTGTAGCGCATATACACTGAGCAAAAATTGTCTTATTTTTGAAGCTTCAATTGTATTGAAGAATTTTAGAAATTCTATGAATTTAATTCACACAAAAATATTTGGGAAGGAATATAAAATATCCAGCAATAAACTTTATTTATAACATATGAGAAGACAGTTTTTGTATAGGAAAATGACTTTATGACTCGTAAAGAAATATGGAGCATAATTTTTTATAAAGAATACGCTTTTTATGAAAAAAAAAAATCTGATATGCGATTTTTACTATTGAAAGTTGTATGTAAAGGCACAATTCATATTAACAACTGACATAGAAGAAACCAAGTTTATTATAGTGCCTGTGCTGAGAAGCGTATGGCTCACTTCTAAACATATGAAAAAAATTTTGGAAATAAACTTTTCAAAAAAAAAAAAAACAACAAAATAATTTGGAAATGATTTTTTTCTTTCTGGAAACACAGCAAAGTAACTAAAAGGTAGTATCTCAGAAAATAGGATGCTAGTTGGGAAAACAATTTAATTTAATTTAATTCAGCGTCTTGAAAAAGATTTTCATTTTTTTCTTCATATAGGAAAGTATTTACGTGTTTAATTTTTATATAAAAAACCTTTGAGGAACGAATTTTGTATATCGAAAAGCGTTTGGAAAAACACTTTTCATATGTTTAGCTATCTGAACTACAGAGCAGACGAGCTGTCAAGACTAGGGACTACCTTACAGATTCCAGCCAAGTTGGAGTCCGTGGGCATGGCTCTGCCCAATTGAAAGCTCCTACTGCGAGATTGAGCATATTTAGTAGCAAATGGTAGGCGGCCGTCTGTCCGAGGCTGTAATTAATCCAGACAGATGTGGACTCGCCTATGTCTAAAGCATTCACACACACTGCTGTCGCTATCAAGATCCGACTTCTCATTGCTTGTATTCGTCATGACGGGACACTGTCCGATTGGAAGCCATGCAGTGAGATTGAAGGTTGCGACTAGTGACTTCTGCAGAAACTGTAGGGATGAAGAGGAGGTGGAGTCCATGGAACATCTTCTCTGCAAATGCCCGGCCTGGCGAACAGGCGAGGATCAACAATGGGCTCTTATTTTTTTAGGAACCTGGCAAATCTGGACGATATAGATATTGCCCGACTTAAGAGCTTCTTGAGGCGCTCAAGATGGTTCAACGAGGGAAACTAGTTTTCGTGCTATCACAATGGGCTATACAGTCTAAGTGAGTCTGTCTATTGAGACTGCCGCACTAACCCAACCTAAGCTAACCTAACTATCTGAATTAATTTTTTTCATATGGAAAAGTATGTGGAAACATAAAGTATAGTAAAAAAGAAATCCATTACTTGTACATGACATTGAAGACGTTATACCTTATATACAGGATACGCTAGTGGTCATCTTAAATATCATATCAATCACATCACCTATACATGTATTAATGTCAGTCTTTGTTTATCGATACATTTAATTTAAAAGAAATATCTTTTCAGTGTAGTCTCCTTACATACGCATTCAATTGATTCGCCACCGTAACATTGCAGTCGCACTGCTAACGTGATGCTCATTTAAAATGATGAGCAGCCATCGCATTGGTTGAAGCTCAAACAAATACTCAGCCATTCATTGTGTAAATCATTTACTCATTAATAATCGCCAGACTGTTAGCAGTTGTCGGGTTCGCGATTGAGGAAGGAAAATGCTTTATGTTTCCAATTAATATTGGCGTTTTAATCTTGCCGAGATTTCACTCCGGCCCAGCCTGTAGTATTATCGGTAGCATCAGCATAATGACTGTGCTACATTTTTTTTACACAGTTTAAATGTTCAATGAAGTGTTGAAAATATGTCGAGCATAAAAACTGAAATTGAACAGAAAAAAAGAGACAAAGATAGCATATGTAATCGTAACAGGAGATATTCCTGGTCAATTGAGGGAGGAGCGAAGGTCTACTGTCAACTGATTTTATGATGACTATTTAACTCAGCTTAGCTGACGGTTGTCTAAGATAGTTTTTTTTTTCAGCACTGAAGAATAGTTTTAACGATTTGTAATTTTCAGTTGGTTTGCCGCAGATTTTCAGTCTCTCTGAAGGATATATTTGGACGATGGGTGTTTAACGATATTATAAAAATCATTTGTTTAAAATTATTATTACGCAAAAGGGACGGCTATGCTAATTATATCGTAATCATGGCAACGAAAAAAACTATATCATAACTGCAGAATACCTGTGGGTGTCCAAATAATACTGTTTTACTTTCGAGATTAAAGATATATAAAGTGTGATCGAGAAGAGAAGCGCATAAGATTATAGCGCTTGGAATTATTTTCTACGGGCGGCATATAGTAGATAAGGATGTCTATTTCGGTCGCCACCTAAGAAGAAGAAGAAAGTGTGATCGATTATGATGATTAGAACACACAACTATTATCAATATGATCGTGGGTTCGGAGCACATCTAGCCACTGATTAATTGCTAAGTGCAGTAGGAACAAAGATTATCGCCGGTCTACTTCCATTTTTATACTTTACTATAAAAAGAAACACATTTCAAACATGTTCATATTATTAAGATTGCAGTAGAATGCTTGGATCAAAGTCCACGAGCTTCATTCAATAAGGTACTATTTTCAAAGACAGATTTCCTTTCATTTAATTGAACTACACTGTCCATTAATATTATTTACCAGCGATTTAAACCAAATTTTGATAGCAGTTTTTATTGTGTTAACACTAACTTCTTTGAAGTGAGCAAAAATATATTTCTTTACCTTTTTTGAGAGGTTGAAATTGAATAACTTGATTGAATAACATGATTATAAATAAGTTAAGGACATAAATCAGTTTAAGGGGAGACTGTTATTGAACTTTGTATGTTTATGTATGCTTCTCATTCTCTGTTTGTGTGTGTATTGTCTGTGTTCTAGCAAGAGAGATGAATCAGAAAAATGTGTCAAATATTTTACTAAATGGGCATATTAGATTGAAGGCAATCAACAATTGAAGCAACAATTGAAACAATCAATTCTTACATAAAAATTTAAAGCAATTACTTTGAAGAAGAGCCACCACAGATTACCTAATATGATTTTGAAAATCAAGAAACCACAACTTATGTTTATTTAACTTGTAAGACTTATTATTCAGTTTTCAATATTTAATTGATTGATATCTCAATACCCATAAACAAATATATTTTTAAGAATAAATATTTATATTTTACCACTTGCATTCTTTTAGCCTCGGTGATGACCCAAACTGTTGATTTTCAAATATTCTAAAAACGTTGTGGTATTCTGAACAATCCGAATTCGTTTCTTGTTGGTCATTTTATCTAAGGTGTTTTGCTACAGGGTAATTCCAAGAAATGTCTACAAAGAAAAAAAAAATTGAATATGCTTATATGTAACGAATTAATATCATATTTGGTTTCTTCAAATTTGCTCCGATTCGCGGTCATGACCAATAGATCTGATTATGTTCGTCTTATACGAACCGTTAAGTGATAAATAGTAAGTAGTAAATTAAATGAAAAATGCAAGAAAAAGAAGAAATTTTTGATCTTTTTTCACATATAATACAAAGAAGCATAAAAACTGTATTCTCTACGGTTCTGGTTAAAAAATTTTTTTTTTTATTTTTTTTTTTTTTCATCAGTTTGTTAAGAATGTTATTAAAGTTACATGTTTTTTTTTTTTCTAAAATAAAATCAAAACGTCTTAAGATGTCAATATGATTTTTGTTTTTATTTTAGATATTGGTTCCTGATATTTTTATTTAAAAATATTTTTAATATTGTATGAATTTTAGAACACCAATTTTTGCCTCCTTTTTTGTCTACAACATTAACCAACAGTACAAATATTAACATTGATTGTGGGTTATTGAAGTAAACCAAGGACTTCATATGAACCCAAGGAAAATAGAAAATAGGATAATCACGACATCATTTCTGGAGAATCCATTTTAGTAACGATTCATAGCCAAATTCATCATCAATGCATAACAAACTACCAAATCTCATAAAAGGATATTCCTTTACAAATGCTTGTAAAACACGGCATCTTTGGAGCTTCTTAAGGAGCGAACTAAAGTAAATTTGAGCAGACAAAATATGCACGCCTCTGCAGAATTAAACGCGCCAAGTTCTATTGGTTTTCAAATGGAACCGGTTGTGAGAATATTCGAAAATTGTAGGTATCAAATTACTACAGGATGATCATTTAGAGCCCCTTTTCCAATTGGGATTTTACGACAGATCAAACAAACTGTCATGGTAGTTTTATTCCATATTCTGTCACTGGAAGGCTCAGCCGGAACAAAAACGGTGATTTCCACAAAAATTTGATTCCAGCAAGGTTGCACTACATTCGCCACAAACCCCTCTAGGCAAAATCAACTCTCTTTGCAGCTGTTTTTACGCTTCGAACCAGTGATTTCACTGCCTAGTCTAAATCAAGAGTAAAAGTGAAATCTAAACATTCGCATGAAACATGAATTTACAAAATTAAGTTATAATATAAAAATACTTTATTTGATGATCAGTCTCATAAAAAGTTAATGAGATGTAAATTGTTGGTTTGTTCCCATTGGAATGCTCGTTGATTGAACGTGAAATATCCGACGCTGCATTGAGTAGATATTCTAAATTTAAGATGTACCACTGGATGGCGTCATTATTTCATGTTCTTTGTGAAATTGAAATGTCAATTATAATACATATAATTGTAATACATTCTATTTATTTGCTTATCTGTCACAGATAAATATATGTTGCCGACAAGCTTGTCCTGGAAAAAACATAAATTTTAGTCGTGTTTGCGAGACTTTCTGACATCGAACTGTTGTGCTAAACTAAGCGCATATGCTGACGGCGTAATCAAAATTCTCTTCTAACCCTCAATTCTAATAATAATTAAATGAAAACCTTTCAGGAACTGTAAAATTGTTTTTGCATTAGTTATATGAAATGTTACTTTAACAAAACACTATTTTCATTACAATCCATTTCAGCATCATACAAACCTCGTACAAAGTCAGTAATCAATCTTTTGTATGGAAGTATGCACAACACTAATAATAATGTGGTCTTTGTAAATTCTTAAAATGATAACAACAAATCTCTGAAATCTGGGCGAACAGGTAAGATTGAGGGCGGCCACATAAATCCATCATTACATCAGTGACACAGTCAATAATTGAAAGTCGTAACACATTACGAGTTTCCATTTTCCATTGTAAATTATGTATAAATGTTCATATGGAAAATCCACAACAGAAATAGGGGGGAGGGGAAAAAGTGAATATGTATGAGCTGTAAAGCATTTCATATTCACATATATGTACACTTCAGTGCATGTGTAGTCGGGTCCCATGTATGGGCGTTGCTTTGTTTATACGTGAATTTCCATATGTAGATTTGCCACTTGTGCATTTATGGTTCCCCTCAGGGCATTGTTTGTTTTTTTTTTTTTTTTTTTTTTTTGTTGTTGCGAAAGACCGGTATTTGCATAAACACCGGGTTAAATTTGTCGACTGCGTTTTTTACGGTAATCCTGAAAAATAAACAATGATAAGAGCAAAATTTCAACAAACATGTATGACTGTGGATTTATCGATTGTAGTGGATAATAATTTATAAATCAGAAGAGGTTACACTCAAAAGAAAAAAAAAATGGGTAAATGCAGCTGAAGAAAAGGAGCAAGTCGATAATGACACTTTGATCTCTCATTCAGGTTTACATTTAGACTCACAGAAATGGCAAATGAAATAATATAATACGGTCGTACGCAAAAAAAAACTAAATTCTTTTATATACCCTCAATGGGATGTGAAAGATGTTTCCACATTCAGCGAATTTATACGCACTTGTATCACTAAACTCATTGTTTAATGGCGATTTTGAATGACAGTTTGGAAAGTTTTTAGTGCAATAGTAGCAATATAAATATTTGCACACTTTTTTCTAAACTCGTAAATTAGAATTAAAAAAAAAAAACAATTATTTTTAACTGTCTTTCCCCAAAATCTTAACGAAAATATTCATAGAGATAATTGGCATTCTTCTTCGGAGTTCTTTTCACAAAAATATTCAAGATTGATGAAAATAAAATATTATTCCCACACAGACATATCTTCGAAAGCCTTTACATGATTGATAAAAATATTGTAAAATTATGCGGTGCACACAGATTATGAACTATAAATATTTGATGAACATTCTCCATAAAAAAGGACGTCTTTATCCATTGTTATGCAATTATCGGCAAAGAAATTTCTTAGCAGAATTTGAATTCCCAGAAACGACTCAAATTTAAAATATTATTTCACAATTAAATTGTGACAGGCAGTAAAAGCTTGTCAAACCGACATTCAAAATCGTAATTAAACAATGGGTTTAAAAATAGAAATCCGCCACATCCCATTGATGGATATAAAGGAATTTAGTTTTTTTTTATTTGTTTATAGCCGTATTATATAATTTCATTTGCTTGTTTTGTGAACGTAAATATAAATTTGAATGGGAGGTCAAAATGTCAATCGCATTTGCCCTTTTTTTTTCTTCTGAGTGGACTTCCTTCTGATTTATAAATTATTATCGACTGAAATCGATAAATTTATATGGTTGTGTTCTCTTCATTTCTCAAATAACAAAAAGGCACGTTCTTTTGTATCGAATGAATGGAAAATGAGCTTACAAGTACTCTATTTTTATGTTTATTGAACCGGGTCCTACTATTTAATGACTATTCCGAACGCCGGTTTGAGACGATTTCACTAGACTACACGAAGTGATCGTCAGACACATTAAAGCGACCGCTGCTCAAAGAATGATTTGATGGTGGTATCGGGGCCTGTACTCACATTCATATTCACAATAGTTGTGCTCTAAACATCCTCCAGCGGATGCTCATTTGAAAAATACACTTTTCAAAATGTAGGCGCAAATAATCTTCTAACTTATAACAAACATGTTTTCAAACCTATAATTTTACGTATGTCACTAAAAAATTATGTTAGAAACTTTTTCCGAAATTTTTCTATCATTTTTTGGAAATTTCTAGACTTTTTCCAACTTTCAAGTCTAAATAATTTTTGGCCACTGAATATTAAATTGTAAGTATTTAGATGAATTCCATGTTATTATATACGATTCCTTACATTATTCATAGATTTTGATAATTTCCATGGAGCATTTTTGAAGCTTGACAGTTTAGCCACTCATTTTAATCGTCATCAATTTAGAAATGCAAAAATACTGTAATGCCAAAATACAGGCTGGCACAAAAGTAATCACTTCATTTGAGAGATATTCTTTTCTTTTTTTGCTAATAGCGGACAGAAACTGTTAAACTACTGAATCTTGGAGCGCTACAGCCATCAAGAACGCGAAATAATTAAATCTATAGTCGCGTAATCATTCAAGATGGCGCAAATACAATCATTTCCTGGGGCTACTCAAATTTCTGTACATGAAAAAAAAAATTATATTTTTTACCTAAATATTATTTAGTTAGAGTTTAATATATACTTCGGTTTAGTCAAGAAAAAGAAATAGCTTTGTCTTGGTTAGTAGTAGGCGCATTTTTCCTTGAGTGTTTGATTCAACCTCATCAATTAAGTTCGTTAGAGAGCCTCAGTAATGGTTTCCTTCGGTTTGGACAATTCAAAATTCACGACACCAAGTGCATCCCACCAAACACACGATATGAGCTTTTTTCTGTGAATATTCGGCCTGATTGTCAATGTTGAAATATGGTCACATGATCCACATGCTTCCTTCTCCTTTGGGAATTTTTTCATCACAATACGATGCAAACGACTACACGATACAAAAAATCTGGCCGGCAAGCAGCATTCCACATATGCGAAATTGACATTTAATATTTTTAGCATCGGTTCACATTGAGCTCAACTTTCTTCCTTTTGAATCATTCCCAATAATTTTAAACGATGTAAAACTGCTTATTGAGTAATTTCTAATGTAATTACAATGTCATGTAATTACAATTACAATGTAATTACATTACATTCTATTATTATTTATCCAGTCCTTTCAATTCAAATGGCAATTTAGTTTTGTACAAACTATTTTATTATATTAAAATAATACTTCAGGTTAGTTAAATGTTTTGGAAGCAAGTAATTGGAAATTTATGACAATATAAATTTTCAAACAATTTAAATTTCAACGATTGCTATATATTCCAATACATTCATTCCTAATGTAATCCTTCTGGCGCTTGGTATGAATCTTCCATTCAATAACGATTTTAATTCTATTTGTTCAGCCATGTTCTTTGTCTTCGGCGTCAATTTCACCGTTCTTAAACTTTTGAAACTACTCACAATAATTTCTTTTACTTAAAGTTACCTCGATTTCTGTAGATTTGATCGAATGAAATAAGTAATTCTAAGTTTTGACGCCTACTCGTCTCAAAACTCGACATTTTTGCACACAAAAATATGTGACACTGCTAATAAATCGCTAATATTTCAAGGTTACGGTTTTTGCCAGATGTCTAAACTTACATTTACATTACATTTTATCTCAATAATTTAAAATTGTAATATTTTTAGTATGTTGTTCTTTTATTACAGCAATATTTCAGAATGTGAAATTTGCAATATTTCAATATTTTTATAATTCAAAATTTCATTGTTTTTCTTAATATTTTTAATACTAAAATATTATATTTTTTTATTTTTCAATTTTCTAATTTTATCTGTCAAATCTTTAAATCAACGGTCATTTTAGTTGTAATATTCTTTTATTTATTGAATTTTTCGGAAACTTTTAATATTCTAAAGTGTTTCAGTTTGAAATACTGATTTAAATTTAATTTTTTTCAATAATTCAATAAATTTTGCAGTATTTCAACGTTATATTTTGAAATTTTTCGATAATTTAATTATTCAGTGCTGTTACCAATCAATTTTTAATATATTTCTTTTTTAAATTACTTATAGGAATATTTATGGTCGGAATACACAAAATGTCTGTTATTAACACGTTACGAACAGTTTCTTTAATTATTTACAATGCTTATGATTGTCCTGTACTTAAAATCTTTGTCCTTATCCTTTACTATAGCCTACATTGTATGGGACTGTCTTTGAGTTCAAGTTGTTGGTTCATATTGTGTGTACAATAGCTAACCCTGACTTCAACTTTTGTCAACAAAAATACTTAAAACTTCCTATTTGTTGTCGTTGAAAAGGATAGCAAATTAATTGAATAAAATTGAATTAAAATCTCAAAAATATCCTACCGTATAATAATAAGGCAATGCAAACATCCAAAGATCCAAGTGGAAGCTGATCCATTGTTATTGTGGGATTAGAGTTTATGATGCTGTAATGGTCGAGGCATTTACCTGTGAACCTTTAATAGCATATTCAGTTCATTGGACTGGAGAATCATCAGAAATGACTCGTGGTACACGATACTTTAATTCCATGCTAACGTTACCAATTTCAAATTAATCTTTTCTCCTATGATTTCGTAGTATTTCCCCACCCTAAACGCAAAATCGTCGATGAAATACGCGTCGGTCACCCAATTGATGTCGCCCGGTATCTTCACATCTTTCCTCCATGGAATAATTGATCAAGTGATAGTGGCTGCAATTACGGCAGTACTTGCTCAATAGTTAGACGTCGTTGTGAACACATTTTCTCCTATGGCTTTGTTATGGCACATGGCCCAATGGCATCGCTGGATGTTGATGGCATCGCATAGTCCAAATGAATGAAAGCCCGAACCAGCAACAAAAAACTGAAACTTTGAAACTTACTGAATGTGATTGGGAAGGGGGAGAGCGGGAGGCAGATGTATTGTGTGCGAAATCAATTTCATGATAATTAAAATGACATTTAAACTTGACTCACTCCGCCTGAAATGAGTGAGTGAATCCGTTTCGTTTGTAATTAAATTATAAAACAATGATGCCGCGAAAAATATACGCTTTACTGTGCAAATTGTATAAAAAATTGAAGGGCGAAGCGGAGGTGTAAAAGTTTCCCTCTGGCGAAAGTGTAAAGTGACAATTTGAAATACCAAGGAGGTTTTGTTTTTTCTTCTAAGACCAATTTAAAATTGCTGTGTGAGAAAAGTCAATTAGAATACATAATTGCAGAAAAGTCATATTTTTTCAACTGACTATTTTTTTACTAGTTATTGCAGAAAGTGGTGAAATGACGCTAGCATTGTTAATAGATAGAAATATACTTATCAAATCGCTATAGTTCTTATTAAAATCATTATATTATTGATTAATAAAACAAAAACCATTAGTGACTGTATTAAGAAAATGTCGAATTGTAATTTATTTAAAAGATTAATCACTTTCTCATTTGGAACAGGATAATACTTTAATTTTTGATATGCCCTCTGGCACAAATAAATACGATTTCATAAATAATAATCCTGCCTTTCATGAGTAAACACTGGCTGTTTCTAAGCTCATTTTATTAGTAGATTCAATTTAATTTCTAACAAATCGGTAGCGTTGAGTGCAGAATCCAATCCATATATAACTTTACACCAATCAAACAACTTTTTATTATGAGAAAAACAAACTAATATTTTTTTATATTAGTCACGTCAACTGCATGTTCCTAAAGTGTGAATAGGCGGATTTAGGAATATAAATCTTTACACCGAAAGAAAACTTTTATCGAAAACATTTTATCACGAGAAAAGCAAACCAATATTTTTCACATCAGCTATGTCGACTACATGTTCCCAAAGTGTGAATAGGCGGATTTAAGAATATTAATGCCTGAATATCTTACATCTTACCAAAGTATGGTATTTTAAACGAAAAAGCTATTGATTCACATATTTTTATATACTATGCTAAACATTTTTTAAAGTATATAAGGAACAAATAGGCTCATGGACCACATTAATTGCATGGATTTCTCCAAAATCCTACAATACGATGGAAAATATCCCGCTTACATTGCGGTTTACACAATGATTAACTGTGCAAAGCTAGTCAATTCATATCCTTCTGGTGTATTTGGATATTCTGGCAATTCTAATCTATAATTAATATTTATTTCGTAAACTTTATATTACTCATGCGTCATCATAACTACTATTTCACGGTCTCTTTCAGAATGGCCACATATAAGTACATACTTCTCAACTAAATGCATGGCAAATATCAAGTTTTCGATGTCACTCTGTAAATTTGGAAATTAAAAGTTTTTAAATGTTTCGATAAATCTCTAAAATAAAATAATAAATTTCTATTTTGAATAAAATATCATTTAGATTTAATTCGTAAAGTTTGTATTAAACCCCTCCGTAATGGCAAGAAACCGAAAAATGTTGCAAAATGTAGAATATAAAAAAGTTGTCTCAAAATTATCTTGTAATAGCGTTTTGTTTTGTCACACTGGTGCATCACATCAGTAAGTTGTTTTGTTTTTCTTGTTACTTAATTTTTTATTTCTTAAAATGGCATCCTTTCGTCTCTACACAGTTGATCCAAATGTTTTCCAAATTCTCAAGCTGTTCGAACAAACGGATTTGACTGCCCTTTAAAAATGAATCGCTAAAGGACATGCACGTTTCAATTTTCATATTGAATATGAATACGAAGTGAATACGTTTCTAGGCTCTTGATGGGTGGATGGATATTGTCTGCAGTTAACAGGAATATTAATACGAGAGATAATTTCCAAAATCAGTGAAAGAGTAATACATAGAAAATAAAATAAATGGATTTTTTCGAAATCGAAATTCGAAACAGCTTTTTTTGAAAAAAATGCATTAACAGTTTGTCTCGCTATAGATGTTTTGTATGATTAGATTGACTAATATTTTCTTTCATGTGACACATATTTTTCATCTATAAAAAATGCATATTTTTCGATCGAAGTGAACTGGATTCAGAAACATATAAAATAGACTCGAATTTTGAATATTTGCAATTAGCGGTTTATTCTTCTTGAAAAGTAAATAAACTTCATAAAACTTTTAGAAAATATGAGAAATTTCAGTGTTTTTTTTTCGAAATTTTTAAATTTAGCTGTCGTTATTCCCTAAGTACTGATGACACATTTGCAAAACTTTTTCCATAATATCTATTGATCGAGTTATAATTATTTTTTTTTTTTTTAGATCGGATTTAAACTGTAAACGTAATAATAATAATCTATATTTCAAAATACCACTAACGTGTTGCCTGGCTCTATTCCTATGGCCAGAAAAGATCTTAATAATGTTAATAAGAATAGTTCACAGATCTTAATAATATAATTAAGAACAGTTCAACATGTACAAACTCGTTCCATCATCGTCGAGTTCGTAGAATATTGACTTCCAAATATGCATAATAATTCAAGGTTTGTGAGTAAAATTACCGTCAAAATCTGGACACAAAAATTAATCTAAAGTAGTTTTCAAACTTTTGGCAGGTTGCACAATCGACAGAATATTTGTTACAAATTTTATATACGAGTTTGGTGGTGTAAACCGATAAGAACAAATAGTTTTTCTATTTGTTAAAGACATCATAAGCGAGCTTTAGGTTGAAATATTTTGAATATGCAAGATCTGTGGACCGTATTTCGTTTTTTTTTTTCCTACCTTAAAGTGGGATTACACTGTATTAAAACTTGTAAAATTATACATTCCAAATACAATTTTGCATTTAAATTCCAAGTTTAGTAGTAGCAAATAGATTACCATACAAATTACAATGTTTTGCAGTCTTTTTTAGTGACACAACAGTTTACTAAGGGAAGTTTCATGCTCTTCAACAACTTTCTAATAAATTCTGTGTTTACATGCATTTGTAAGCAGACGTGAATCATAGTTGATGCCAAAGTTAGTTCTCTCTAAAAAGGATACAGAGGTAGCTCACATTCTGGCTCGTTAACTAGCTTATGCCACCGTTCCAACTCTAAAGACATACGGTGGCAATTCAGTGCCACCCTACGGTTGTACATTTCATTGTGACTTCATGTGGGGTGGTACAGCTTAGGTTTTTATTCCCCACTCTTCAGAAAATGCACCGCAAATTGTACATAGAGAGATTTTTATTATAGTTATTACTTATTTGACATGAACAAAATATTATAATAATTGAAATTTAACTATCAAACTAATTGATGATGAAGCTGAATTCAAATAAATACAGGCATAATTACTTTTAACACTATAGAATAATAGAATAATGGCCCCTATGACTATGTTTTCTTTTCATGAGCAATCGATGAGTCTGTAGGGGGACTTTTTCCAACAGCGATTAGTCATTGTAAGACAAAAGTAATTTGTGGCTTATTAAAGTGCGTGTTTGGCGACGGTGTCAATAGCACACCCACACACCCACACTTTTGCTCTGAGAACATCTTGAATTTGCCTAAATAGTAATTGACCATTCTACCGCATTCAGCTCCAACATTTGGACGATCAACTTGAACTAAATGGCCAACTTTTATTAACATCAACGACAAACATCTACGAAATCAGGTTACACTGAAAATGGGCGATACCATCAGTTGCCTAACAATTCCGGAAACATCGTTCGTTCGTATCGTTTATAGTTTTCTCATCATTTCTCCTGGGTGAGGGGGCGAGAATGTGGGGAGCGTGAAAGTGAATGTCAAAGAAAACAACATGCAACGAACGATTGTAGCAGAAACTTTGTTTTCTTCGATAACTTTCCATCCGCCAAAGCAGTACAGTACCAATGGCCGTAACTTTGTTCGTCCGTATTGTTATACGATAAATGTATGTGTACGTTCTTGAACACGTAATGTAGCTGGCATTGCCGTAATGTATTTTGTTACGATATAAATCTTACGAAATTGAGTTACTAACATAAAAACGCACAATAAAATAAAATATAAAATCCAAAGTTTAGTTTCAAGATAAAAAATACCCCAGTTTGTTTATTTTATTATTTCTTGAATTGTGTTGCAGGCAGTAACAACTACGGCAAATTGTAGCATATAAATAAATAAATAGTATATTAATAACGATAAAATTAGGAATTTATGCGGGATTATGCAGAAAAATGGTCGCGGTGTAATATCTACAAAAACACATGAGCGAAAATTAGTTTACCGTTCTTTTGAATTGAATGTTTCTATGATTTTTGATCTCATATGAATGAAATAGTGCGCATAATTCTTGAAATTAGAAATCAAATCACTGTTATGGCACAAACTTTCTTTAACAAAAACAATTTTTTTAGTTTAAAAAATTTAACATCCAACTGCTTTTTTAAAATTCTCATCAATATCGCACACTTCAGTCATAAAATAAATTACCATGATATGGAATTTTTCACTAATTTCCGAATCAGCAAACTTTTCGGGATAACTTAATTATTTTCTACAAAATTGTTTGCAACATTTACTTTTATTGTATGAAATTGCAAAGTGTCTGTAAATGTGTTTGCCATCACTTATTTTCCGTAGCAAAGCTACATGTTTGTTTTTTATTTGAATTCTACATTTTAAATATAAAATTATTTTTATTTTACTTTTTTTCAATGACTGCCAAACACAAACGCAATGATGGCAAAAATTAATATTGATTTTGCAATAGCGTCACATTAGTTGCTCGTACAGTTAAGTGCTTTTAAAGTTCAATGCAATGTAAGGTGATTTTTGCCATTTTTGCAAAACTGTCGCATCTGGAGTGATGAACAGCCACATGCCATACATGAACGACAGTCTGGTGTGGTTTATGGGCTGGTGGCATCATCGGTCCATTTTTCTTCAAAGATGACCGTGGAAGAAACGTTACCGTCAACGGCAAACGATATCGAGCGATGCCTCAATTGGCTAAGTTGAACTTGGTTTCATCAGGACGGTGCAACATGCCACACTGCTCGTGAAACAATGAATATGTTGAGGTGATGAATTTGGTGAGCAGCTTATCTCTCGATTTGGCGCTGTGAATTAGCCCCCAAGATTTTGCGATTTAACGCCTCTTGATTATTTCTTGTGGGGTTATGTCAAGTCGTTAGTCTAAGTGGACAAGCCGAACACTATTGAAGCCTTACAAGATAACATAACACGCTTTATTCGTGGAATACAGGGCGAAATGCTCGAAAAAGTGACGAAAAATTGGACCTTGCGAATGGACATTTTGATACGGAGCCGCAGACAACATTTACATGAAATTATCTTTAAAAATCAAACGGTAAAGACCAATTTATCGATTCCAATAAAAAATTTTAATATATGATGCAAATTTGAATATTTCATTCGATTAAAGAAAACACTACAATTGAAAAATCACCCTATACATATAAAGTACAGCGATGCAGCATTACATATACTCGTATTATGATGTTTCTATAGTGAGGCAATAAATTAGTCTCTGTTACTCCAAAGGATTAACAAAAATATGTTAATGGAATACGGAGTTAATGGTGCATTAAGTGAAATTAATCCATTATCTGCTGTATCGGTGAAAAATTAAAAAAAAACGTATTGAATCATGGAGCTTTGCAAAAAATTTAACAATTTCATCATGAGTTATGATTGTCATTCAATATGACGCATGATGAAATTGTTGTATGCGCAATGATAATTGGTATACATATATAAAGTATTCGTACTGTTGCCTTTGCTTTTTTGACGTATGACTAATAAAAATACTACGTAAAAACAAATAAGGAATCCAAATATTTGATGTATTCTTTTACCATAACAGATGATATAGTAGAAATTTTAAGTTTTCTAGACACATTTTTTAAACGATTTTTTTAATTTGAATCAGTCATTTGTTTTACCATAATTCAGAAACGAATTATCACAATCAATATCATATAGTTAGAACCAATATACTGACCGTATCAGAATCACCTTTTAATTGGATAACACAAGAATGAGTGCTTTAAAAGTTTTCTGTTTAGATTATATGTTTATTATGAATCAGCTGGGATTCATCATCTAGAAATGGTGAAAACTCTTTGAACTTACCTGATAAATTCCTCATCTGATATATTTTAACAGCTCCGCAACATGTGACCGAAGATAGTCATGCTATTATACAATAATTTTGTCGTCTTGAGTAATAGTGGGACCGCTTTTTTTCTTTTTTGTATCAATCTCAACAAGTGTGTTCGTTAGATAGTCTCAGTAATGGTTTCATTAGGATTGAGCACCTCATAATAGACACCACCAAGTTGATCTCACCAAATACCAAACATGAGTTATTTCAATGCATATTCGGATTGGCTGGCGTTGGGAAGCATAGCCAAGTGATCCAAATTACTTCCCCTTCCTTAAGTTGTCATAATAGACCACATGATGTTAAAACCACTGACGTTTATGCTAGGCAAACAGTATTTCACACGTCGAAAGCTGATGTTCAACATTTTAGGCCTAAGGTCATACGGCACCTAATTTCCTTCCGTTTGAATCATTCCCAATAATTGTGAACTATTTGAATTCTTATGCTGAGTCATTCCTAATGTAATTGCAAGTACCTCTTGCGTTTGTCGCGAATTTACTTTCAATAATAATCCCAATTTCGATACTTCGAGCACTTTCGGCATCAAATGATTTTTTTTTTTTTTTAAATTTCGAAACCATTCACGGCAACTCCTCGCACTTGTAAGCAATCGATGCGCCTCGGCTACAGATATCTTCAAATTAAGCAAATAAATTAAAACTTTAGGATACAAAATCGTTAATATTTCACAATTATGGTTTTGTCCTTAAATATTTCATTTTATATCTAACAATTTCCGCTATACTTACACATACTGATGGAATTGTTTTTTTGCAAAGCAACGCAGACGTATTCGTATTTCCAATAATTTTTTAATGGTACTTCAGTTCAGTTGCGGAAGGTTCTGTTTCAATTGGGAAAGCGTTTATTTTATTTGGGAAAAATTTCATTTATTTGGGAAAGATTTCGATCAATTTGTGGGATTTTCTACGTTAAAAATGCCAAACAGAAGACTACAGTTTTCAGTAATTGTTTTATTACAGCCGTTTTTGTTATTAAAAACAATTTATTCTTTTTAATATAATTGATAATTAAAAACTTTATGGAAATTATGTATGACCATTGCAAGTTGCCTGGACGAGCAGGCAAATCGATGTTCGCCAGATTACTATCTTGCTCTCCCTTAGCTGGATTTTTACCTCGATCATTATCAATCTTAAGGGCAGATAAATTTACCACTAAATAAGCTTGAAGCTTTGATAGAATATTTTCAGTACGGTATTTGAGCTACGCGATGATACAACAATCAAAATAATTCAACAATAAGAACAATCTGCTCTTTTTTATGTTTATTAATGGCAATAACATCGAAGTTTATGCTGAAAGGAGAGTCAAGACGTTGACTGTTCAAACACTTTTAACATGGGTTCGCTTTTGAATGGGATTTTAGTAAAAACGCATATGCTTGTTTTATCTTAAATGGAAATCACATAAATATTAGAAGTTGGAAAATTTATACTCGTATACAGGATTAGAATAACTCCTTTAATAAAGCCAAATGTTCGCTACCAACGTCTACATCTACAGCACATTTTCCTATAATTTGTGCTTATCGACATAATTCACATAACGCCATTGAACGTTTTACCAGTCCCAAAACTGGACAAATTATATAATTCTTAATAAGCTGAATTAAGTGAGTCTGAAAATATCTCATCCATACGATGAAGGGGAATTTGATTTTTAAAAGGCTAATTTGCAAAGAAAATAACAGACTTTCTCATATTAATACCGACAGGATCTTTCTTAATGACAGCTTCAATATTGCGAACTCGTTAACACAATGAACATATTTTTGTTTAATTTTCTTTTTTTTTGTGTTTATACGG
Organism: Philornis downsi; assembly: GCA_019455685.1. Classification (NCBI taxonomy): domain Eukaryota; kingdom Metazoa; phylum Arthropoda; class Insecta; order Diptera; family Muscidae; genus Philornis; species Philornis downsi. The sequence continues at coordinate 3,611,668 of JAHXMU010000007.1, forward strand.
GCTTATTTTTCAAGCTTGTTTGTTGGATACAAACTCAAGAGAAGATAAACTAATATTAGATACATTTTAAAACAATTTTAAAAAAAAATATATACGTTTATCTTATTCAGAATAACACATTTCCCTAGTCAGTCGATATTTGGAAGAAACCTTAATTGCGGCCTAATGTTGTCGTGAAACCCAGATTTAAATACAACATTTCTTTAATTTAACCAAAATGTGCATCAAAACACATGATTTTTCATTGCTGCAATAATTCGCATGAAAATGAGAAGAAAACATACAATAAAAAGTGCAATGATAAGCCTAAGTTAAATTAATGATTACAAAGATTTTGGATGCACTTTTTTTGCTGAGTAGTAATCAAGTTTACCAAGTATTGTTTGACCTTGATTATTTTGATTAGTTCTTAATCATTTCCACACACACAAGTACTTGTTTTATCTAATCCCTCTAAAATCCTATACCACCCTTTTGTTTTCAACATGAATCAACAGCGATTTGTGTAGGCTCGATTTTGCCATTTTCATCATTTTTTTTTTTTTGCCCAGCCTTAATCTTTTTTGTTTGCTTCTATACTCTTGTTCACAAAGCAAAAGTCGCAATTTATAACTCAACTCACACAGGATATCTATTTGACCTAAGGATGGCCACTATTGGATTTCAACTATGTTGGGCTATACATTGATGCGATGCCCACACTAAAGTTGCCTCGCTATATCGGTCAATTTGAGACCAGGGCCCACATGCTTACCTGCATCAAACAACTCCAATTGGGTCTCTAGACAATCGATGCGATTCGATGTCATTCAGCTGTTGCAACGGATGTTGCCTGTGTTGTTATGCTGTTGTGATGGTACAAAACTTTTTTGGTTCTCGCATATGATCCGCTTTTTTCCTCATTCGTAATGAAAATGTAGTAGTGGCGGAAGAAAAAAAGGTGGGATAAAGAATACTTTATTGACTATATTCAATTCATGAATGGCCTAAAACTGAAAAACATTATTTTATTGATTAAATTCTATCAGGTGTAATTTGAATAGATTTGCTTTCAACACTTTGCTTTACATGGTATTTGGGCTTTTATGTTTAATTTTATACAATTCGAAATCTCAAACTGATAATAAAGTTGTTGTCTTTGGTATGTACCAATTACACTACAATAAGAAATTAAAAAAACTTTTTTAGTCAATGTATTTTCTTTCATTTCATCTTTATTGTATAGAAAATTCAATTTTATTTTATATAACTAATTGGTTTTAAAATGACCTCCATGCTTATTCACGTGTGTATATGCAGCACTTGAAGAGTTGAAGTTGGGATCCCCCATAAAATCGGTTGAAGTCGGGGAATCCCATAAGAAAAGTCTGGTGCAGTCAGGTCAGGTCACCTTGGGCACTAACGGAAAATGGAGTTTCTGGATATTATTATTATTATTATTATTATTATTTTTTTTTAGCACGATTTGTGCGCCACCCTGTATTTATTCATGAATAGGGTGGGAATTGCAGAATGGTGGGTATAGCATTCGTGACATTTTGCTTATTACTATATAAAATCATCGGTTTTTCTTTATGTTTACTGCTGTTAATTCCCCAAGTGATTTAAGAACAACATCTCTACAAGCTGCGCAATGTTCTTTCTCTATTGAGGTTGCTTCCGGTCGTCTTGTAATAAAGTAAATGACACCAACAAGAATTATTTTTCTAGTGGCTGGCCCTCCGATTTCCTCATTAAAACCTTTGTATATTTGCTTATTCATAGTTAACGACAATAACCTATTTCTCTGTTTACGGATGAAAACTCTGCAAAGATTGAATTCGAAATCATTCATGACAAATCCATTTAAATTGGCCAGAAATATAAGTAAATATACATTCAAAATATTTCGAAAATTTAGATTTGAATTCACTTGCCCCTTGACCTCAAATGTTTTAGCCTGCGGTTTGGTATCATCATGACTTACTAAATAATAAAATGGAATGGAAAAGTAAATTTGAAATATACTGAAAATTAACACTTGAATTTCCTTGCCCTTCAATATCAAACTGTTAATCCTGCAGCCTTGTAATCAAAACAATATCTACAATTGCAGAAAATGCTGACACGTCGCGCTTATCTTTAATTTTAAACTTTTCAGGAATGCTTTTTAAAGCCTAGAATTGATTTGAAATGTTATACGGAATTTTAAAGTAATCCTAATAAAGAAAGATAAATTAAATGATTGTTTCTCTTACACTATAATTGCTAGGGATTACTAAAAATGGCCTTTTTGTAGTTTCAAATGGGAGTGGAAGAGCTGATCAGGGGGTGGTGAAGTTTTTTCGCTAATTTGTTCATTGTCCCTACTGGCGGTTGAGATTTCGAATTGTGTTGTGTTTTATAAAATTTGTTTCTATTTTATGATGAATATAGGATTGAAATGAATATCGGAATGTTTTTCCTACATCGTATTTTAAAATCTACTTCAGACACATCATATATTTAATATACATGTATTATATTTTGGCTAATTATTCAAAATTTGAATACAATTTGCGAACATTTAAAATAAATCTGAATAACGTTTCTAGCACAGCAACATTTGAACTTTTTTAAGGACAATTTCTCAGAAAGAACAGATAATATTTCCGGAGAATTACCCCCTTTCTCATGAAAAAAAAAACATGAAGGATTGTGTAAAATGCAAATGTCGATGCAAATGCTAGTGTGTAAATCTATCAGATTTGGTCTGAAAATTTAATTTGGAACTTAGGTTCCGGGAGAGAGATTGGAGGTTTTGTGGAAGAACTAAGGTTCTTAGCGGGATGTGTATACTAACGAGGGTGTTTCGTAATGGAGGAGAGGAAACAGACATCGGTTAACTTATATTATTATCGGGTTTTATTCGTATGTTGAGGGCGACTGGCGAAGTGGTCCAGTTGGCGACTGGCGGAAACCAGCTCGCTGATTTCAATCAGAAGCCCTCAGTGCCACGCTGGGTTGCCATATAGGCGTATCAAAATAGGGGTTTTTATAGTTACATGGTTGTTTGAAGGGACTTTACACAAGCAAATAGAATAGGTTATTTTTACAACTTTCAATATTTACAAATTGTTTGATAGCTTGATATAAAGCAACTTTAATTCAAAAAAATACAATTTAATTAAATGCAATTCAATTCAAAAATTCAATTTAATTCATAACTTATAATTAGTAATTTACTTTACTTAATCAAATTCATTTTTCAATTCAGTTTACAATTGATAATTCATAATTTAATTTGCTTTACAAAATTCATTTTTCAATTCATGGGAAGGAAGGATTAACTACGTTCAACGGACAGTTTCAGGGTAAAAGACAAATACATATTTTTTATTTCAGAAAACAAAATTCCATAGGATTTTACTTCATATCGTATGTCTTAAATTCAGATTTATTTAATTTCATGCTTTGGAAATTTCCTTTAAAGTTTTTCTCACAAAATATTATTAATATCAACCGGTTTTAAAACATCATCTCATTTTCCATACCCAATGGGAAAGTATAAAATGACTTCTCGATTTTGGGCTTCTAAAAAAATCCCCCAAGGGAGCTACAAAGCAGTTCGGTAGTGTTTGGTACTCGGTATTTATTGCTATGAAATAGACCTTTAATCCAAGTTGGCACATTATCGGCACGGAAAACATGGGTTCGAATCTCAGCGAATTGCAAAAGAAAAAAAGTAAATACGCGTGTAAAATAAATATTTATTATATGAAGCCTAAAATCAAAAAACTCTGTTTAAATAAAAATTCTTGACATGGAAGGCATTTCAAATATTTCTAAAACGAACTGCTCAAAATTCGGATTTCTCCAGAAATGATCCATATTCGTAAATGGCAAACCTTTCACTAAATAAATAACACTTCACATGACAGGTATTTAACAGCCGACAACCTTGCCTGACCAGCGGTTTTGAAACCACTAAATGGATAACCCTTTACTTCAGGGAACTTTGTCAACATATTATAGGTAGTTAATTAGCTACATTGATGAAGTCATTTTGTAATTAGTAAGGAACCTTTAGAAATTTATTTCCTCCATTCCATTGGCAGTTTCTGTTTCTGACAAATTCATTTCACATGACATGAATGTCAATATCGTAGTCATGTGATAGTTTTTACTGCTATTTGCATTGTTGTTTACAGTAGACCACTACTGCCTCTTTTGTTTAAACCGCTCAGCCACGAACAAATATCTGTTAACATGTAAATGTGATTAATGCAATTTTCTCTACGCTCCCCACTTTTTCTGCGAAATTCGGGGCCGGTAAACTCGTGCTATATGACCCAGAATAGAAATGAGCATAAATAAGTTTACCCAGACAGGACTACAAATAGTGTCTTGCATCCATATTCACATATTAGGACCAGGACCCTACAGTGTATAACACACACACAATTCACACAAGTGTACATTTTTGTGTGTATGTGTTGACACATGTTTGTGTTTCTGGTTTTATGAGTAGTTCATACTTTGCGTGTGACAATACAGATTAACATCTGCATTAAGTTCGGTGGGTAGCGGTTGCAAGTTGTAGTGGTGGATTCGTTCCGGTGATACCAATCCGCGTCATCATCGTCATCATCATCGCCACCGCCATCGCTATCACTATTATAATTTACAACAAAACTATGTTATCAAGTGGCATATGGAGTTATTGCTAATGCATTTGAAATGACAGTCGTTCGTTCACAATGACTAGAGGGTTTCATTCCGATTAAAATTGAAGCAATTTCGTATTCATTGTTGTGGTAACATGTGATGTAAAGTCATTATTTTGCTTTTTCTATTTTCTATTAAATGTGCAGCTGAATATTGACTAAAGTTACGTTGGAGTGTGAAATGTTTTTGACATGTCAATGAAATAGATTGGAAAATAAAAAAGTTGACATGCGTTTAAGTTTGGATATGCCACCAGTTAATAGTTATTAAAATTGAAACTGAGCATTCTGGTAACGAATAAGTGCAAGTTTCCCATAATATTAAGAACTGTTGTATTGATTGATTATGTCCATAAATAAACAAATAGCTTGAAATAGCATATTGAATTTGCACACATAATGTCGCATTTCCACTGTTTGTTCTTCGTGACTAGACATTGGATCACTGATAAAATATATTCTTATATTTGCATTTCAAAAGCATTTCATTAACCTGTGTTTACATTTTATATGACTCTTGCCAATTATTTACCTTCAAATTAGTCTGGGCTCTTAAGACGAAAAAAATACAATTTTGCTACTTTGATGTCATAATATAGAGAAAATGTCTTCTGGATATACAGAAGTGGTTCAAATTTGGATCGGAACCAATGAGTTTGACACGAGTTTGTAGTAAGAAAATATGTAGAAAGACAACACTTGTATAAAAGCAATGACTTTAGCACCAGTCTTTTCAAAAGTGATTGGTTTTAAGTTTTGGCACTGGTGTTATTTTTTTCGTTTGTATGCAAGGAAGTTGTTCTATTTTCAATTTGCCTGTGTTTAAACAAATTCTTTTGCATCCCATGAATGGTATATGGCAGAGCTTCTTACATTTTACGCTCATATAGACACTACGAATTTCGAGGATAAGTTCGAAAAGGTTTTGTTAGAATTCTCGATAACTTCAAGTGTTCGTCAGGCATGTCGACGATACCACTGCTCGGTGGTTGAAGGCATGATCGTAAGAGCAGAATTGTTGTTGAACTGTGCTGGATGTGAGAAGCTTTCCCACATCACATTAATGGGATACAAGAAAGAGTTCATTGACATGACATATCGCTATATTTTTATAAACTCACTTCGGAAAGGCGTATTATTTGTGACTTAATTTATTGGAATAACAGACGCCACCTATAGTAAAATAATTAAACTATTTTCTTCACATTCGCTGCCACCATAGTATCAAGAAACTAGCAAGTTTTAACTCAATCAAATGAGTGACCAGGCATTAGTATCAGCTCACTAAATGTAAGAAGCTCTCCTACATGGCATTAATGAGATGCTGGGGACAGTTTTCTGTGTGACATATCTCTGTGTTTTTAGAAAGTAGTATCGGAACGCATTTTGCTTGTGTTTTAAACTTAAATTATATTGAAATAACTTACACGCCACTTATGGTTAAATAATTTAAATGTTTTGTATACTTTCCGTTTCAAATACCGTAGTATTTTATAAATTATTGTTGATTTAAAGTATTATAACTGATTTAAAATGATCTAATGTTATTTTCTAACCCCAAATGGCATCTCAGTCGTTATACGAAAACTTTATATGACAGTCGGTTCGGGGCACTAATAATACTTTTCAATACAAAACACTCACTGTTTGGAATCTGTATTAAACATTAGTACATATCTCTTAAATGTGAATATGTGTGATTTCATTAAACAAACAATAATTGCCAATATAGATTGGTTTGTATGATTTATTTAATTTTCGTACAGTTGTTATATCGAACTCTAATGTGGAATTTTAAAATTATTTATTAGGCTGCCTTAAAATAATCAAACGATTTGCTCTAACATTTATTTATGTGCTGAAGTGAATTCGGGTCTGGAATTGTCAACAATATAATGTGATAGTGATAGACACCATTGTGTATGGTTGATATTAATCATAATAATCGGTGGGCGTATGATATTGAGGTACTTTAAAAACTACTTGCTCATTTTATATTAATCATAGTCCTTTAATCGTCTGTTCATAGTCCATTTTATTATGAAGACATGATTGCTGCTTTGTTTGTCATTAAGCTATAATCGCTTCCTTGCTTGCAAATAAGTCAGCTATCTTGTATAATTATTACCTTCTTTGATAAGGTATCAGAAAAGACACTAGAAATGAGGCATAAGTAGAACATTTTTTCTAGCAATAAAAAGAAAATTATTGTGCAATAACTCATTGCGATGCATTGCATTTGATATATTAATATACATTCATTGGGTCTTTCATTGTACATATAAGTTTACGATGGTTTCTATTTTTGTCTATTTGATTATTTTGCGAAAAATTTATAGTTAACACTATTGTTTTAGAAGGTTAAGCGGTAAGTTCATTTGCCGCCTTGGTAAACGGAAGGGCTGTTAATATTTCATGGAAAATTAAGCTAGCGTTGACAAATAAAGTAGCGTTCTCGGCAATAAAGATAATTTCAAAGTTCACAGAGGCGAGGATACAAATGCTAGATAAGTGGTTAAGCAAAAAAGAAAAAAAACGATTAATCCGCTTCAAAGTTTACTTTCGATTACCCCGTTTTTGTTTCATATTGAATTTGTGTAGTTAAAATTGTTTATTTGTTGTACCTTCAAATTAAATAAAGACTTAACAAAGACTATGTAGTTATTGACATCCTTAAAATTAAATACAGACAATTTTGAGTAATAAATAATATTAAGTGCCGCACACATGACATGCAATGAGCTTCAAATGGCTTAAATGATGTTTTATAAATATTTAACAGGTATCACCATTGAATAAAATAATTCCACTACCCAAACCACTCGGAATATTTCACGCCTTCGGTACTCTTGACACTCGCAGGTAAACTGAAACTGACAGGGGCATAAAACACGACAGTAAATGTTGGAATTGCATGTTGCCAAAGTCAATATAAGCGGAAAATAAACAACATTTCCGTTTGTGGGAACGTCAACAGCGGAGAAAATAAGCTTTCATAGGACCAAACAAATGAGGAATGACTCTTAAAATTAATAATAACCATTGTTGTAATCATTGGCGAGGTAAAAGGCAATACCGCCGGCGTCAGGGGTCGCGTCATCGTTTGCTGTAGTCATTAAATTATTATAAACACCCTCGTAAAAAAGGTATTATATTCGTTGTCACAGATAACTAAATGCTTCAGTTGCATCCAATGCTTTTTTGGATTTTCCAGTATATATAAATTCTCTTAGTTAAGCAGCAATTTGTATTTTACTCATTCATTTGTTCGAAATTTTCTTGTTTGCCTTTTTAAGTGATAGTAAAATAGGTTCACATGGTTGCATGTAATCGTAAACTTGCTGTTGAAAATACCATAAAGCTTCTAATTTAATGCCGCCAAGAAAATTAACGTACATATTCTGTGACGTATAGAAAATGTTAGGTACCTAAACATCAGATTTATTGCAATTTGTGATATTCATCCTTTTTCACTTCGGTCTTTTCCTCATTACATATACATAATTTTATGCAATCTATTTGATTTCATTGTAATTGGCAACACACTCAATTGTCACAGGTGTAACGGTTTGGTTTCCATTTTTAAGAATATTATTGGACCTAAGTAATTTATTTATCTTGGCTAATATCATGATGTCAAAAGTGCCCAGAATATGTCATTCAGCCAGAGCCATATCTGGTTAATTCGGTTTTTGCACGATGATATCTGTTGTATTTTTGTATTTTTAGCCTTAGTGTTGTTTTCACTAATCGGACAATCTTCGACAAATTTTCTCTTTCAAACGCACATATCTCCCAGATAATTTTCTTTATTTACCGTCTGACGTTTTTGTCAAAAAAGAGTACACAACCCTGCGATAATCAAAGAGAACAGTCAACATTACTTTGATGGATGATGGATGCTGTTTTTTTGTTCGATTTCAGCGGCTTCTTACTGAGACACCATTACGATGTTTGTTGACTGGTTGTCGTATCCAACTCGTAAGCCAATGCCTTGATCAACTTTGACGTGGTTTATTCGGGTTCGGCTCAGTAAAAAGGCGCATTTTGAAGTGTGTTCACTGGTTTTCATATCAAACTCAGAAATTCATGCCTAATCACCAGTTACAATGAGTTCTATGAAAGTGAAGTCGAAGTCGACTTGTTCTTCAATGTCTTCGAAGCGACATTTGCGCTATTGAATTTTTAATGAAAATTCAAAGACCTGAATTAGTCGGACGATTACGTTTTTTACACAAAAACAATCGTGTAAGATGCTTCGAATTAATTCGTAAGATGTTTGTGCCAACTTAGCGACAAAAATAATATTTAAAATCCTCCCGGTACTGAGTGTACTTTTAAAGCCAACAAAACCTTCTACCGAAGGCAGTTTCTTTCAGTTTGTTTATATTTTATTTCAGGTCGAAACGTGTCTGAAAGAAATTGTCATATAAAATAAATTTGTCTCGGTTTATTTAAGATTAAGAAATATATATTAACAAATATTACATTTAGCTGACGTATGATTAATTTGTTTTTTTATATAGAAACATTAATCACACGTCATAAAAGATTTCTTTTATGTCCCTTTTGACACATATGGGTGGTTGTGTGAGAGATATCAGTTTCGATTGGAGAGTATTGATGTTATGTTCATATAAATGATGAACACTTCTAGTGGTCAATTAATGGACAAGTTTAGTAAAACCTTCTTAAACTCCACGTTCATAATTGTCACTTATCAGTGGGTCAAAAAATAGAATGAGTACAAACTCAATTAATATGATAAGCCCTAAGAAAATTGCATTCTATCTATGATTTGACATTCTATATATCCAATTCCAGAACAATCCAGAGTAGATTGCCGATGATTTATTAAGTTCACATCCCTTCAAGTTCTGAATTTCCGAAGGTCTAAAAATATCTCAAAGTTCCGAAATGTTGAAATTTTCTGTGCAATAGAATCGCAACACTGATTAATATTTTACCCATCGAAACGGAGCCGTTGTTATGGAAAATCTATTGAGAACTAAAAAAACAACCATACGTGGCAACGTCCACATGAGGCAGTGCAGTTTATTTGTATTTTCCGATGGAATAATTTTTATATCGATACTGATGCCAAATATTCAATACTGAGGCCAGTATCGGGTATAAAAATACTTTTTGAAAGTCACTGATACTGCCAAATAGCTCAGATTTAATAAGCTCATTCGCAGTCATCATACGCCCCCATCCATAAATCTGTTTTGTGATATGAATCACAGTATACTTAATATTTATTGGTAAACGTGATTCAAATATATTTGTTAATCATACGCCTTCCAAATTGATGCAAATTGTCTTTATTTCTGCCACGCTCAACCCAAAAATAACAAACTATCATTTGTTATAAAAATACTTGCCTAAAGCCAACTCAAACGAATGCACAAACCTGATCTGGAAAGTTCGCATTTTGCTCGTATTTATTATTTGAAAATAAACATTGGCATATCAGTTAGATAAAATTAGTTCTTTCCATATTACCAAACCTACGAACAATCAAGCTCACCAACCTATGTAACCTTCACTTCCAAAACTGTTGATTTGGCATAGAGAACTACGACGCACAGCAGCTTAATTTAGTTAAAATCTATTCGTTTCAAAAATTACCATCAAAGGAATCCAAGTATTATATCATCGTAATATCCTCAACTAAGTTTTGCAAAACTACAACTTTGTTAGAATTAAACCCAAAGAGACAAAACACTTCCCTTTCACATCCTTCCTTCTTTTATGGTTCCAAAACTTATTGCCACAATGTCGATCTGTGTTTATTATAACTCCCCGTTTCGAAAATGCTAAACCCAAATAGGCTTATACTCGTATATCCTCTAAGTATTGGAGTTACGCAAATGTGTATGTTTGCTTGCCACCCATGTGTGAGTGCGTTCTTTTTGATTATGTGTGCGTATGATGTTGTTGGCCATTATATCCTTTATAACCTCGTCGAGGAGGGATTTAGAGGCAGAGGGAGGTGGACGAATGTCGAGTACACAATTTATTTGTATATCAATGCAATTTATGACTGTTCATGAGTCTTATCAACATCGATGATTCTGTGTGCGTGTATGCGTCATCGTGAGAGCTAATGGTATTTGCCACAAAAGGGAAACAGGACATTTGCTGGTTATAGTCCCAATTTACCCATTTAACTTTTATCCCTGCCGTCATTACCGTTTATGACCAGTTTATTCTATAGTTTGGTCTGTGAAATGTTAATGCGACCTTCATTTTGAATAGCTTTGTCTAGTCATAGTATGGTGTGCAGTTGTACATATTTGTTGTTATGTGTGTATGTATAATAATTTTGATATGACTTTATACGGATATTTGCTTACTATAGAAATTTAAAAGTTACCTTTTGCCTCTGACTTTAGTTATAAAACTCTACGGACTATAAGTAAATTCTCTGAAATCCCATAAAGAAGATAGCGCAAAAGAAGATGAATGCGATTTTTTTTACAGACAAAAAGAATGGTAAAATTGTGTTCAAAAAGGCAAAATATCTAATATTTGTTACTGTAAGTACTGTCAGGAAAGTTGGAATCGAATAGCTCTCCAAATTATTATTTCCAAACTATATATTATTGTTATTACAATAACAATTTTCGAAATGATTTGGCGACGAGAGTGAGCAGAAATTCAAGTTAAAGGCTCAAATGCGCTCAAACTTCAGATTCATGTTCCCCAAACCTTGTCCTATGTTTTATTGATGTCTAATCTTTTAATATAACACGGCATTAATTTTGTTGTTTCTGCTGTGGTTTAACCGCTGACCCTTAACCTTAAAATTTTGATAAAAATGAAATATTAGTAGGAATAGAAAACAAAATGGACACTTGCAAGTTAGCGCAATAAAAATAAATATTAAGTACTAAACCATAATAAATAGGTAAACAGATTAATACTGACAATAAGATAATCTACACCATCGAATCCGAACCAGTTCGTTGACTCGGTCCGCGAACTCAAACTCAAATATATTACACGTATTAAATATAAGGAAATATATAAATTAAATCGCAGGCCTACATATATCCTCCAGTTTCAGCAAGCTTAAACCTTAATTGTTACTACATATCGGGTTATCCATTTAGTGGTTTCAAAACTGCCGGTCTGCGAAGCTGTCAGCTATTAAATACCTGTCATGAATATCTGAATATGAACCGTTTAATAATCGAAGTACGGGTAAAAATAGTTACAACTTACTACAAAAGTGGTGATTCAAATATGGGCACATTTCATGCACTGACATTTGCTCATTTCATTCCTCGCCGTCCACACTCACGCTGAAAATCAATTGAAATATGCTTAGGCGTTAAGTGCCTCATTGGAAAAAGCTACGCAGCTCATAATCTTAAGTTTAAGTTAAATATCTGGATTATACTTTGCGTTCTTGGTTGGCATTGCTGTCATCTTCAAAGCAAGAAGCTTAGAAACATACAAGTCCTTACACACACAATCTGAAAGCAGCGGCGCCACTATAAAGTATGCAAAACATTTTAACAACTAAACGTATGCAATAATATTTCCGCTGTATCCTCTTTTGTCTTTGTTCTCTTCGTAAATTTATGACTTTTTCATTAGAAATACTTTATGTATTTGCTATTAACTTGTCAAAGAGAGCGTACTAAGGCAGGACCAGAAATACAAATTTAGATACCAGTTTATATATAGGTATATATATATATATATATATATATGTATATATGTATATACATGTATACGCATATATTCCTTTGTGCGTCACGCGACATAGCCATAAACGTTCGTTGTTCGTTGTATGCGTAAAGTATATTGTTTGTTCGTCTCTTCCTGCGTTTACTCATTTCCCTTTGTTTGTGCGTTTCTATGTACTTCTTTTACGACTAGAATTGTTTTTAAGTTTGTGGCACGCGTTCTAAACGGTCTTTGAACCTTTTTTTTTCTCTGCATTTAATGACTTCGTATTTTGGTATTTACAAGTTTGTCATAGCAATTTGTATATGCCGACGTGGGTATTTGTTTATTTCATAAAACGTCTTCCAACAACTGGGCAAAGAGCGTAATTATCGTATGAATTCTTGTCAAAATGACTGCATGTATCAGACTGTAATGGGTGTTATTTATTATCATTCCTTAAAACTTTACATTATACCACGACTCCAGCATTTGGAAATTTTCCAAACTTAATTTCTACACCGTACTTAACATTTGAATCGTATACCCCTTCAAAAGGTGGCAATTCATAGTAAACAGAAGAGTTCTAAAATTGACATGAAAGTCTGAAACTGAAATATGAGTAGATATTTTTTTTTTTTTTTTTTTTTGAATTTCCTTTAGTAACAGCCAAGGGAGACCAGGTCTATTGTATTCCGAAATTTCACAGTTTCGATTTGTTTAGAAAAGGAAATTCGACAGAAGCAACAGCGCCGATCTGCATATTACAGTAGTCTTTTTGCGATAATGAATGCAGCGCGAAATGAATACCACAATACAAGTTACATTATACAGGATGGCCGATGAATGTTGCTACTAGGATGTTACTTAAAGATGCCGAAAGAGCTTTTCATCGAGAATCGGCTCTAATTTGTGAGATATTTTGCAAAACGGATTGTAAAAGGGTCTTATAATATTTTTACGAACTTCCCCTATAATAATTTGCAAATAGTGGCAACTGTTATAGTAATGCGACTAGAATGTACATTCTTATCCATTATACGGCGTACATTGAAAGTAATCCCAAGCGCTTTTGTCCTCTACACTAATTCTCCAGTTCGTCACATCATTCTCTGCAACGGAATTATGGTTACATCATTCTACGCCGCTCACCGTTAAAGTACAGGGTGTCTGTCGAGAAGGTGTATTACTTCGTTTGTTTATAATTTTTAATTAAATAAAAGAGAACGGATCTTATATTGATAAATGCTTCATTTAATGTCGGCAATTACAACAGAAAAAGAAAATAAACTTGCAATGATGGTGGTGGTTCAGACATAGGCAAATGGGAAACTGATATTATACAGATCCATATCACAGATTCGTAGAGTGTGAGCTCGCAATGTCGGAAATATTTTAACAACAGCGATATGTTTAAAAAAGTTTAATTTTTCAATTTAAATAACATCAGACAAACATTAATAAAAAAATGCAAAAAGCAAAATGAAAATTATCCCACAATTTAATACATTTTCATAAATTTAAATACTCTGAAAATATTTCGAATGATATAATTCTGGTTTACTATTAGATTTTAGCATAATTTAACAATTATTAGTTATTCAGGAATACAATATCAGATAAATGTCCGCCTCTGTTAGCCTCACAAATGCGAGCCCATTTGAACACATTTCTCATTACATTCTCACACATTTCACGCGGTATTTCGTTAATTTCATCATGAATATTTTGTTTGAGTTGCTCAAGCGTTTGTGGTTTGTTTGCATGAACCTTGTTCAAAAACATCACCACTCAACATCACCATTTCTTGAAATAACTTGTTGTGGAAAGAGGTCTCGCAGTAATTCCATTGTAATCCTGGCGATGTGGCACCGTCTTGTTGATACCACATGTTAATCAAGAACAAGGCATGCAGTTGTGGCGTTAAAAAATTTTCAATCATATCACGATATCGCTCCCCAATAACAGTTACCGTTACGCCGTTTTCAGTTTCAAAGAAGTAAAGTCCAATGATTCCTCCTGACCAAATTGCACACCAGCTTGATAAATAATTTGAGGGTTTTCCATTGCCCAGAACCGACTATCCTGTTTATTCACATATTCATTTAAATGAAAATGTGTTTCGTCACTCATTATGATTTTTCATGAAAATCGGGGTTGTCATGGGTGAGCTGTAACATCCTATTGACATATATACGACGGCGTAAATGGTCTTGTGGAAGAAGTTCTTGTGTCAACTGAATCTTAAATGGAAACAAATGCAAATCCTTGTGCAAAATTGTGGCCAAAGTTGTTCTTTGAAGACCAAGCTCCGGAGCACGGCGTCGAATTGAGGTTGTAAATATTGCGTCCTGTTGGCACGTTGTTTCTCCCAAAAATTTTACGTAACTTTCACATCGTCACAGTAGTCGATGATTGATTTTGGTAAAATGTTTCAATGATTAAAACACGTTGGTTTATCGAATATTTTTGCCATGTCTCTTCTTTATCACTGCCAAATATGAACTGTCAAGACTAATGCTTACCAAAATGGCGGCAAAACAAAGCGGTATACCTTCCCGACGGACACCCCGTATTTGAGTATAACCGGACTATACGATCGAGTCAGCGTACCCAACTATATTTTATTGCGCTTGACCACATCGATGTCGGTATGCAGTTCTTGATGTATTTTTCGGAGTATTTCTCTCCCGAAGATTTTACTTGTGTCATCACAGTTGCATTTTTGTTCGTCGAGAGACATTATCATAAACAAACTTGCCAAGCACATCATAGCATATGCTTGCAGTAGAGCCAAGGTAGATGAATTCATCCATTATTTCAAAGTTATAGTTTTTAACGACATTGCATCATTCCAAACAATTAGACGCTTTGTCGTCGTTAGTATCAAAACCATTTTTTTTTTTTTTTTTGCAGACACCTTTATAGTTGACGAAAAGGTGGTATGTGTTGATCTATTTGTCATCTATCGTTATTTGAACTATCCTTCCGCATACAGCCACCTATCATTGTTTGAACGTATCGTTCGCATAATTGCAGGTTCAACCCAGCATATCTGAGCGAAGGTCGCCTCGATGTATCTGACGAACACTCCGAGCAGTCGAGTAATAGGCAAGTCTTGTAAGTGCTTTTCAAAACTTGTCAATTGATTTGTGAAGATATAGACCAATAAGAACGCGACGATGTTCGGGAAAGCACAAACTGAAAAGGATATTTTGGTGAATACGGAAATAACTATTCATCCAGCCAGCATCACAATAGCTAATTTCAAAAGTTTTTGAATTGAAACTTTTAGCAGTGCTGAATAACTAATAATAGTTAAATGATGCTAAAATCTAATAGTAAACTAGAATTATATCATTCGAAATATTTTCAGAATATTTAAATTTACGAAGATGTATTAAATTGTGGAATAATTTTCATTTTGTTTATTGGATATTTTTATTAATGATTGTCTGATGTTATTTAAATTCAAATATTTAAATATTTAAGCATATCGCTGTTTTTAAAATATTTCCGACATTGCGAGCTCACACTCTACGAATCTCTGATATGGATCTGTATAATATCAGTTTCCCATTTGCCTATGTCTGAACCACCACCATTGTTGCAAGTTTATTTTCTTTTTCTGTTGTTATTTTATGCCACAATAAACGAATGACCGCCAAAGCAGAAACATGACATACAAAACAACCAAAAGAACATTGAAAACGTCAGGCGACACAAACTGACGCAGGTATGTGTGTAAATGCGCGTATCCCTAGAAGCATACAACAAGATTCGTCCGATACAAAAGTGTTTTTGTCTCGCGTAATAGGATTTCGTGTTTTTAAGTAATTTCCCAACAACAAAACATAACAATGAACATCGAAAACATCAACAACACCAGGAACAGAAACTTTGAGAATAGCAACAACAACCACTACAATGCGAAAAACTTTGGAGTCATCAGCGTCATCGTGCGTAACGTCGTTGTTTTTTCCCGTTTGTGTTTCAACATGATTTCTGTTATATTTGCAGTTCGGTTTCATTCACACACATACACATACACCATTCATACTCGCGCCATATACGAGTATACCTATAAATCGCAGAGGAGTAGCACGTTTTTGTTCTACTCAACGATTACGATTAGTTTTAATGGGAAATTATGTGTGTATGTGTGTGTGTGTGTTTTTAAGAGCGACATACAGCCATATACAAAAAAAAATGCAGTCACTTATACTGCCACTGTCATAAATCATACAACAAGCAGTTGGTCCAACAAGCCAGCAAAGCAATGTCACGCTTAAATCTCTTAGATTATGCTGAATATTGACAATCTGAGTAGCAACCAGGTGGATAATGCCTGGTTTTGAAACACATGCCAATAATTTCCCCTAAAAAAACTTCCAAAAAAAGGAAACATATGTACGTCATTAAGTTCATATTTAATAATATATTTTATTGGTAGATTGAAAGTGTTATTGAAAATATAGAAATCAGTTTATTCTATTTCCCTCTTTAAGTGTTAATTAAACCACCATTAAAACTGAATTATTGTTGTTGTGGTTGATTTTACTCTGTACTTTCCTGCTGTGTTACACAGAAATAATTAATATGAAAGTGCCAGGCATTTTCTGTTGAACACTCTCATAAAAGTGGGTTAATTCTCATAAAGTTCATATAAAAAATTGCACCACTTATTTTCAACAACTCCGCAATGTATGCCACATACAGTGTTTTTTTATACTATGCCCTGTGTTATGCAATGGAATTGAAAGTTATTTTAATGGCTGTTGAGCCTCTCAAAATGAGGTTGCAGTTGGTGGTGCCGGAATTAATACAGTATAATGGCCCTTTTTAAGTCAAGCAAAAAACAATTTGGCAAAGGTCTAAATTAAATAACCTACAAAGCCAGTAAATATTTATGTCATAACGATGGAGCGTATAATATTTGATAACATTAACATTTTCATTAAACAAAGATTTCAAGTAAGTGTTGTTCAATTGAAACGAATGTATAATTAAGTTGGAAGAACTTTAAATACGCAATAGTATAAAATGTATATATTCTGGCTTGAAATCGTATATTGGCCAAAGTTTAGATCATTGAAATTTTCGAACTGAAAAAAGCTTTGTAGAGAAATGTGGATGATTAAATAGTTTCGCTTAAAAAAGATCTTGAAATGTCATATGTCAAGGGGAAGGAAGGTATTAATACGTAGTTTTTTCCATTACCCTTCTTGGGAGAATGTGGCTTCAACAAGGCATTTCCATCTTAGTCCATGTAAAATTGCACTGTCTTAATTCTTGGAATATCTCCAAGTGAGTTTGTTAAATTATTCATTGAATTGAAGATAAAAATGTGAATACTGAAAATTGATACGAACGCAATCTGATATATTCTCATTAGAAAACAGAGCTTTATACATTTAATAGCCTTTATCTCTTGAATACGTTGGTTTTACAAAATTGTTAAAGGAATTGCAGATTCTTCTTGTACTGGAATCTCCTGGTTTTTGTAATGCCAAATTTCCGAAGAAAGGACACAAAATTCGATATGTTGGTTTACTTACTGGTGTCGTTTAAAATTTGGATCGTAAATCTCGTATTTTTTTATAAAGCTACCAATTAATGTGCATTTATTTCTACTGATGTTTGCAAATAACAAACACTTAATTTTTACAAATTTTAACGTATGTAACTTTAATTTACAATATTTTTTAGTTCCAAATAGTTATTTTTAGTTTTTATTTGGAAAGTTCTAAATTTAGTTTGTTCCTTTATGCAAAAAGGATCTAATGATGTTCTTGGTTTCATATTGCAACCACAATAGATGCTAAACCTCTTTTCAAATCGAACTGACCATTATGTTTGTTGTCGGCTATTAAGAATAACGGCACTTATCGGGAAATAAACTTCCTCATATCCAATATATTTCCCATTCGTTCACATAATATGTTTAATCTCTCAACAATAACACACAATCATCGATATTCCATAGACATTTCATGGACTTTATTAAAATTCAACCAACCAATATTTTAGATGATTTCAGATTTCAGCAGTTTCTCCACAGTCACTGTATAGGTATAATTCGAACTTTATCTCAATGTTCGTTTTATTTTTTAAAAACAGTAGTCTAATGACGGCGTGAATTTCAAACTTGATTTGTTTTTCTTAAAACGCAAAATTATTTGCCTTCAATGCCCGATGGCCGTTGTTTTTCATATTTGATTTGAAGGCGACAGCTTTATAGTCAACGAAACGGTGGTATGTGTAGATCCGTTATTCCGGGGTCTACCCCACACATGATGCCTAAGCGCTCAGCAATCCCACACATTCATCAATCGTCCATAAACATTTCATGGGCTTTGTTAACCATTCCTATAAAGCTCGTACGTTCGCGGTAAAATTCAACCAGCCAATGTTATTCGGATGATCTCAGAAATGCAGATTCCCCATAGTTCACCGTGCAATTCGATTTTGATCTCAATGTTCGTTTTATTTTTTAAAAACCGTAATTTAATGACTGCACTGGTTTCAATTTAATTTATTTTTCTTAAAAGGCAAAAATTGTTTGTTCATATTTTTTGTATAAAGGGCTGACTGCGGAGGTGCTACACTTTAGATGCCTTTTCTAGAAAAACGTTTCAAACACGTCAAATAGAAAGAAGGGTCCAACTTGGCAGAAGTATTTAAAGTGGCTTATAAATATATATGTATATAATAAGCAGCCGTGGCTCCGTAGGTAGAGCTAGCAACTATCGTGCGTATGATCGTCCCTTTATGCCCCGATACAATCACCTAGCGTTCTTTGAGCGACCGTTGTCCGACGAATACAAAAAGTAAAAGCTATTCAAAATGATGACTGTAATGGCGTGAGTCCCGTTGAGTAGTTCCAAATGTATAAAGCTGTCCCACATTTCGTGCATGATATACAACAGAATTTTGTTTTTTCGTGTAGCAGTATGTAATTTTTTATGTAGAAAGTTGTCTGGGAATACATTTTAAGGTATTGGATTGTATTAGAAAATACTTTTCATTGATAAGAGTTATGATATTGAACCACCGTCAATATTTAGAGGACACATCGTACTAATTAAACATTTTCATTGTGTTAAACAACATCATTAATTAACCTGACGTCCTGTAATACACAACCAAGTGTTACGACAATAAATTTTAAATTTCAATTAAATGTCCTGGTACAAACACACACTCACACACACACACACACACACTCAAACACGTTTTTAGTTGCATATTATCGTTCTAAAGCATCCGCAACTGTTGCAAAGTTCACATACCCGACATGGTCGAATGATTTTGTGGTTTTTGTTTCTCTCTATTAATAACTGGAAAGTTTTACAAAACGCCCACATCTAACGAATATGATACCAACAAACTCAACGCCCACACGTATACACCCCCGCAGACGTTGTGAAACTTGTTCGATTCTTTGTCTATGAATTTTAAAAGGAACTCTGAAAGATGGATGTGCGTTTGTGTGTGTGTGTGCGTGTGTGTGTGCGTACGGGTGTGAATGAGGAATTGTTGTAGCACGAAATGAAACATTTAACGTACTTTGAATTTGCCATTATTTACTGTGGCCAGTGGTCACTTGATAGAGTTTCCTTTGGGCGGATTTGTGCTCAAGATTCATATAAATTTATAGTCTTGCCTGTGCTCTACTACTTTTATTGATGTCCTTCGATTGATGCCTACTCTTTTATATATTCAATTAATTTAATTTAGTTATTTTAAAACTTTTTCTTAAACATAAAAAGTTTGTGATACGGATGGGTGATGGTTCTTCCTTATGTGTGTATTTCGGTCACGGCTACCACAACTTTCGGTTTTGAACATGTTCATAAAAGTGCCACCAATACTCGCATACGGAATTTGTCCTGAATTGCTTTCGCCTCATATATAACAGTTGATATGTTGCACACAATACCTGAAACCGCAAATTGTGGTGGTTGGAAATCTAGCTTACCACGTACAAAAGTGTACTTGCGTTGATATTTGATTCGTCTTTTTTTCAACTACTGGACAAAGTAATCTTTGTGTTGTGTGATCAGAAACGCATTAGTCTCACGTAGACATTTCTAATTTCGTAAGGACTAATCCATTGGATGAGTGAGAATTTGTCCACTTTCATCTATTGGTGGATATTCTGTAAAAGTTTTAAAATGTTGTACTTTTAAATTACAGATTTGGATGAGATTTTATGAAAGGCAACTTTCATAAAGTTTGAAGTTATACAGAAAAATGACTCAGTTATTCTTTCTCGGTTCAAATATTTATATAAAAAGCACTTCTTATATAGAACAATTTTATATGCCACCATCTGTAAAGATTCTTCTCATAAAGAAAATGTCTATGATTTACAACAATTTTCGGTGTCCAATGCTCAATGGTGAAAGCTCGGACCAACTAGATGTTTTCTTTTGGCGATATATGGCGGTACCATGTATAGAGCATAAAGTTGAATGTTATACAAGTATTTTAAGAATTGGCGACTGTCGCAAATAGAATTTGAGATGCAGCTATTACAAATATTGCAGTGATAATTAATAATAATAATTTTTAATTTTTTCTACGAAAATGAGCAGTTTCAACAGTTTTTTTGAGGACGCTTAAACCGAAAGCCGGTTTATTTAATATATGAAAATTCGAACAAATCTATTTTACGAGAAAATCGCTTTTGGTCATTAATATTGGACAATCAAAGATAACATGATCCGAAAGATGTATTTAGAGACCGTATTTTGTAGTTACCGCAAAGAAAAGAAAACATATTTCTGACAATATTTCAGACGCAAGAAAGTTATACTGATCTTCAAGGAGTATCGTACATTGATCATGCTTTTACCACTAGCTTGGCACAACCGTTCTCTACTATCACGATGTTTCAGCGCGATCCGACATTTAGTTTGTTTATAATGTTGAAGTTTAGTTTGCAAGTTTTTACAATGCACAAAAAAATATCGGGCAAAGAATTTGTCTCAACGTTAAATCGACACATATTTCAGATTAGAATTGTGTATTCAAAAGCGTTCGAGATATCGTAGAAAATTTGCCTCTCTCTGGTCGGTCATCAACTGAAGTCAACACCAATAAAATGAAGGAAATGGTCACTGAAAACCGTCATTTAAGTCTGAGATTAACAGCCACGGATTTTCCGAGTCTCTCTAATCCATTTGTACCATTTGGGATTGTTTGTTTGGATGTGAAATGCTTTGTTGTTCGACTAATTCTGAGAAATCTAAATTTCCTTTACAAAACAGCTGCTAAAAGGAATCATAAATAACTCATTCATAAAACGCATTACAACTTGTGATGAGACATTGGCTTACAAGTTTGACATGCAAACCAGTCAACAAGCTTCAAAATTCAAGGTAATGTTGACCCTTTTTTTATTATCAAACCATGCACCTCGGCTACGCCGCATCGCGCAAAGCTGTCGTTACAAATGAATTTCTGACCAAAAACTCAGCAAATACCAACGAACAACCACCGGTATGATTCCGGCTGTGTTTCTTCTCTTTCCAATGAGTGCCACCTCGCAATACCGACTTTAAATTGATAGAAAATATAAATTAAAATTGACGGCAATAACTCAAGTTAACCGAAAAATGCGTTTGGATAAGCTTTTAACGATCGGATTATTCGTTATGATGCTAAACATTTTGTGTTTTATTGATCAATTCCCAATATTTTTTTACAAAACGTATTTTGAAACACGTTTTCGGTAATAATTAACAATTTATTCAGACTGAAGAGTTTAAGGAAAAACATGAAAAGGGAGCCTTATGTCGGGACTTAATAATGCGATGCACGCAAATTCGAAATAATGATTTCAAAATATCAGCGATCGAAATTGTAATTATTGTTTCAAAAAACCGCTCCTTTGCAGTTTCTTAAACATAAGTTCTTGTACTTCAATAACATTTTTAAGAAAATCAAAAGTATACTTTTTTAATTTTCTTTTTTCCATTATTACCTTAGTAAACTCTACGTCTCACTCATGTATAGGTAAATCACAATCGCAGAGCTTGAAAAACGATCCTCATTCATTAATTTTTATGATATACGAGTACATAGAGGACAACACAGCCGGTAGAAAGATAAATACTGTTATTTCCACTTAAGCTTTTTGTTTCCTTCCTTAGTGTATAACGACATTCTACCAAATAGATATTATAAATAGAAATTTAAATATGTGAATTTTTGCGTGGTGAATGCTTTGTAACAGTACAAAGCTTTAAAATGAGTTTGCTGCAAATAAACGTAAAACTTTTCTAAAATCTATCTGTTGCTAAGCAGTAATTTAATAGGTTGTAGTATCTAATTTGCCAAGTTTATTTAATTGTTACAATTACAATTCAACATGTTCTTATACAATTCCTTCCGCCTTATTTTCTATATATCAATCAATGTGCTTGACTATTTCATATATTTCGTTCATCCACCTGTGATGAACATTTGGCTCTAGTAAAAATTATAGATGGCACATTAGCAGATTGATAAAATAAAATAAAAAAAGCGTGCCGCTATTGAATTGTCAAGCCAAATATTTTTTTATTCTTCAGTGTGAGCAAACGCAGCGTCCACTTTGCCGACTTATTCTGTAGCCAACTCTAGAGCAGGATATTTTGTTACGTAAACACGTTCTGCTCCAAGTAATTTTGTTTTGAAATTCCACATAAAAGATAGCAAGAAGTAGCTGAGCAATTCAGCAATAGAGATGCTAAGCATTTTTAGAATGGATGACAATTTGTTATTTTAGCTTTAATCAGCCCAAAGCCCTATATAAAGCGCTATATAAATGATTACTAAAGGCGTTGCTGTTTACAAACTTTTGTCACAATTTCGTTTTAAATTTATAACCGTGTATAAGCAACAATTTGCTTTTCATATTTGGTTACATGAAATGTACTTTAAATTCATTCTCATTATACTTTTGTTTCGGCTTCCTGCAAAGTTCCAATAGTTCTGTCCTATTGGACTATGGGCGTTATCATCTACTCATGATTATCACTTGAATTTACTATCAGCTGGTGGAATTGCAATTCGCCAAGTGTAATTAAATATTTGTATTATTTTATTCGCTATAAATGTCAGTAAAATGCATGTTATTTCCGAACCAATAATATTATTTAGTTTGGTGGATCTGTTAGGTTAAAGTTGACAATTTTCAAAAAATTATATGCAAATTGCAATTTGGTGGTCAACGGTTCGAAAGGACACACGATGGTTTCACTTCTGCCAATGCATTTAATAGTTTCATGTTGCCCACACATACATATACAATTGGCGATAGAAACTTATAATTTGTATTTTATATTTTATTTATTTTAAATTCTCTTTACATTTAAATGAATCAGTATTGCTATTACGTGCGCCTCCATGTGGAGATGACATCAATTTGATGTTAACAACTAATAAGCTGCATAATTGCATCTATTTAAGCGATTGCTTTAGGATTCGCAGCAAAAAAAGTCGATATGTTATACTATGTAAAATGTATGTTTAAATGACAATCCTGATTACGTTTTCATTTGTTTATTATTATTTGTTATTATTATTTTGTTTTTCTAACAGAGTTTATTATTTATGGAGCCATTAGTTTTGTTCAGCGTTATAATTTGCAAAATGAAAAAAAACATAACGTAACCGCCTAGAAATAGTCTACAAACTATGATAAATGTTATGACCCAAATTTTGGCAATAAAATATATTATACCCTTGGAAAACCACCACAAAAACCAGCACTTTTAGGCATTGCCTAAAGTTACATCCTAAAAGTAGGCAATTAGTTTAAGGTAATGCAGCGGTCGTTAAGGTTTTATGGCAGTTTTTTAAATTGTAAATAATAGATATACAAATTCTAAAATATTTAAAAGTGTAAATTATGTGAAATGGAAAATATGTCTGGACAACATATGACATCACATGTGTTGGGGGGGGGGGGAGCATGACTACTTTTAGATTCGCAAAAATTATGAAAGAACGTTTTTATACTAAACTCGTGTTTGGTGATGACCTATACATTGAAGGTTTGTTTTCTTTCTGTGGGTCATTTTTTTATGTGCAAGGCAACACAATAAAAAATTCAAATGATTTGTTTCGCTATCGTACAGGTTTTTGTACGTTTTTATCTTTCTTTAAATCGTTTGAAACATACATTTTGTCTCCTCCCCCACGTTCCGTTAACGACGGTTTGTAATCCGCAACTCCACTTTCTTTATATAGCCGTGAATATTGTTCATCACTATTGTAGCTGACGGGACTCTGCCTACAACGTAAAATCGTGTTTATTCTCTACTGTCGGCAAAAGCGGCACCCGTATTGCCAAGTTAAACTCTGTCAACACTAAATTCTGTGGAACTTATTTTTTCCCAATTTGTATTATGTTAGTGGCTCCATATCCCAAATAATGGCATCCTAAGCGGCAGCCGTATTGCCAAGTTAATCTGTGCCAACACCAAATTCTGTAGAACTTATTATTCATTAATTTTTGTTGTATTTTATTAGCGCCTCCATACCCCAAATAATTATATTCTAAAAACTCTATATTGACTCAATTGAGTTTATTGTTCAATGATATCAAATTCTTCGCTGATCTGATTGGTAGAATTTTTGGGCATGAATAAGTCTGATGCACATTTAGATTCCATCGACGACATTTTTAGAAACAGTCGGAGTTGAAAATGCAAATTTATACCAATCATTGAATTAAACATAGCATTGTGTTTATTCTAAAATATCATGTTCCGGGTAGTATAAGGATTTCTACATCTATTCTCGTATATTATATAGAATTGAATCCGTGACCCGAAGTCCATATGTTGTGCGTCATTTCAATTATCATATACTCGTATTTTCTTATTGATCCCATTATGGACCATTATTTCTCCAAAATATGTTAAAGTTTATTTTACCATTGATGTATAGCGAGTAGAATTACACAAACATTATCCTATTTTTTTGAAATCAAGACCGACAATATAAATCAGCTCTAAACCACAATACGATTTCTCACCAATTACTCTCGCCCAAATTCATGTCGATGATAATGTTGAAATCAACATCGTCTTAATGTAATGCTTAATAATAAGTGCACAATAATTCGAAAATCCCAAAACAAAAGGAAGCAATTACAATAAAATCCAACAGCTCAATATGCAGTAGTATAAACAAAAAATCTACATGATAGAATCCGAACTCAATAAAATTGTTGGTTACAAATAAGAAATAAAGTACAGTGAAAATTTAGTGAATATACAGGGTAATGACACCGAACTTAGGACGGTGGTTGTGAACTTAAGGGTTTTGTAATTGGGAATGTTAAAATTGAATGAAATAAACTACATGTGACATGTCAATGAGATATCAGGAAAATTAACAAAAGAAGGATCAGCATAACTGCCGAGAACTGTCATAAATTGTCCCTGTTGAAAATTCCTCTATCAATTAGAGAAACGTCATCATTATGTTTGACATTTACGTTAGGAACTCGTGGCGACAATGCAACATTTATTTTTAATATAATGGGCCTGAAAGAGGCTCCGTGCAACCCAAAAGAAGTACGAAACGTCTTGCCAGGCCACCAAATTTTCTCGAACTCTGTAGGGTTCTCCTCCACGGCGTTGCTGTTGGGAGCAATTAGAATGGGGAATATTGGATAGATTTTCACTCTTTAGGGTATATGACATATATATGTATGTATAAACTTCGCAACCAGCGATATTGCATTGCATAAGTGCGATCGAATTACGCTAGAAAGATAACATTCGTACTCAAAAAACTGTCTTTTAACTGTTTCACTCAGTCTTGTTTGAGTGCGAAGAAAAATATATGCTATATTTTAAAATTTTCTCTTCAATAAAGACTAAAATGCAAGACTGCCAACTGAAAATATTAGCAGTGTTTATGATCCTGATACTGTAACAGCCAATCACGAGCAATTTTGGTTTCGTCGATTCTGTTCCGGCAGTTTCTGAAAAGACAATTGTTAAAAATTTCGATTTCCATATTGGAAATCATCATGTCCAACCGTCTTATAAGGCCTGTCTCAATGACCCGGTAGCTAATTATAACAAAAAAAGCTGTTTAAAACCACATGATACAAAAAGGTATATAAAAAACTCGATGTTTGGCTGTCACACGAGTTAGCGCAGAAAAATCTTATGGAGCGAATATCCATCCGCGATTTGCTGAATTGGTGGCCAAGCCAATACATGAAGGTTTTGCTGTGTGTTTGGATTGGCAGATAATTATCTGCCATGAGCTGCTTCCCTGCGTCCAAACTTTTAATTCGGACTTGTACTGTCAACAATTGGGCTTGGCCGCTGACCGCTGCTTCCTTAAGCGGTCAGCTTCAGCCAATGGGAGAGGAATTATCTTTCGTCAAAACGCCAGGTCTCACACGTTAGCTAGAAACTCCGGGAGCTTAGTTGAGAGATTCTAATACATCCACCTTAGTGATCATCACCTGTTCACGTCTATGGCAAATGATTTCGCTGATGAAAAATTCGCTTGAAGGGAGCTTGTGGAAATTGTCTTCGTCCTTGTTTTTTTTTCAATAGGGATTAGGATTTCTAACAGAGAGGCATAATGGAATTACCTTCGAAATGGCAATAACCTGTCAAGCAATTGACTTAAGACACATAGTGATAAAAATTATATTAATTCAATGTGCAGACTCTAGATCTTTCACACAGATTTACAGCCCCTTACAAAAATTCGATCATTCCCGACCGAAAAACTCAAAGGTTGTCGCACAGAGTGAAAGTGAAAATTTGTGTGCGCAGTTCTCATTCTATGCACTACTGAAAAACGTAATATATGTCCATGTTCCCGAATAAGTAAATTATATTATATTCGTTTTACGTTCCACGAAATGCTGGGAATGAGAGGCGCCTACATCGTTGGGTTGGCGGGCTCATGGAGTTTTAGTCGTTATGAATCACTTCGATGGGAAGCGTCGCGCATTTTGCGTGCATGCATTTTACGAGAACTCTCGTTCATATATTGCTACTAGACGACTATATTGTGCTGAATATGGACTACGGCGAATTTGTGAATCTCCAAGTGCTAATTTAATTAAAATGTGGGTAAAGCGTTTTGAAGAGACCGGTTCAACATTTAAACCACAAGCAAATGGTCGCCCAAAAACATCTAGGACCGAAGACAATGTTGAGAGAGTTATGGAATCAGTACGAGAAAATCCACAAATGTCGACTCGCAAGAGATCGTCTGTCTTACAATTATCGCGACGAAGTTTGCAACGAATTTTAACATTGGATCTTAAACTACATCCATATAAGCTGCAATTAACACAAGAATTGAAAGAGTCTGACTTCATAGCAAGGCTCGCATTTGCTAATGAAATGCTTAATCGATTTTCCAATTTTGACAATATCCTTTTCTCTGACCAGGCTCATTTCCTTATGAATGGGTTCGTAAACCGTCAAAATTGTCGTTACTGGAACAGTGAAAATCCCAAAATCAAACACCAGAAACCATTGCATAGTCCTAAAGTGACAGTATGGGCAGCAATCTCTGGCAGAGGAATAATTGGTCCTTTTTTCTTCGAAAATGCGCGGGGCCAAAACGTCACGGTTAATACGGCACGCTATGTTGAGATGTTGGACGGATTTTTAGCTCCAGAATTGAAAGTTCAAGAATAGTGAATTCCAGAACTTGGTTCCAACAAGATGGAGCTACCTGTCACACATCAAATGACTCCATGGCGGTGGTGAAGCAGATGTTCCCTGGCAGACTGAATTCGAAAAGAGGTGATACCCCATGGCCCCCACGTAGTCCAGACTTGACGCCTCTTGACTTTTTTTTGTGGGGATACCTCAAAAACAAAGTCTACAGTAATAATCCAAGAAACATCGTTCAGCTCAAGGAGAATATCCGTGGTGAAATGGCAGCCATTACACTAGTATTACTGAAGAAAGTTTTCAATAATTTTCGTTCGCGGTTAGAGGAGTGCCGTCGTAGAGAGGGTCACCATTTAGATGATGTTATTTTTAAAAAATAAAGCCCATTTATTACTCTACAATGCCTTAGATTTATTTTAACCATACCTTTTGTATTTATTTTTTAATCTATTTTTTAAATATGCACGTTCTATTGCGCCACCCTGTACTATCCATTAAGTTCATTACTTAGTAGCTGTTAGCAGGACAAAAACGAAAAGTGGTACAGAGTTAGGAATCATCAGTGCCGGAAGGAAGAGCGGTGTTTGCAACGAACACAGCTGGCAATGTCGGTCATAAATTCAAACACAACAAAAACTGGATCAACTCACGTTGTGGGAGTTACTTTTCGTGCTAGTTTATGACACCCACCCACCGAGTGTCAGTCATCAAGCCGGCATACCACTCCAACATTGCGGACATTGCATTTAACATAAGAACGGAAACTAAATTGTATCCGGTCAATTTTGTTCATTCGCCGCATTGTTGTACGACCGTTGGTCTGTCTGCACAGACATCATCATCAGCAGCAGTAGCAACAGCAACAAAAAAGTGTAGTCCCTTCTCCTTCTCTCTTAGCTTAAGTTTCACGATCTACTGTTGCCACTTTTGTATTATTCGTAGGTATGCGGGTCTACATATATATGTACATATGCACTTGGTTCTGGATTAATATCATTCATTTTCAGACACAACTCTATTACAAAACTGCTTTTGTTATCGTCTTTATCACTTTTGCCAAATCAAATGAAAATACTGGCAATGAACGTTGATGACATTAATTCCAATTCCCTCTATGCCATTGTTGTTGTGCATCATTAGTCAGCGGTGCAGCGAGTCAAGTAGTCTACATTCAAGTGTTGTGCATTTAAGTGAAATGTTGTCTACATTTAGGGTTCAATTGGTATTTTAATTAGGATATGTTTAACTTCAAAAGGAAACCGTACAAGAGGCAAAAGTGGCAAAGGAAATTCAGCAAAATGAAATCCTCTATTTAAAATTATTTTACTTTCATGGTTTCTCTTGTTGTCAGGTAATCGATTGTTAGTAAATATATTTAAAAGCATAGCCTATTTTATGTGTTAGGTGCAATGTGCATATAATTATCAGGACAACATTATAAACATATGCAAAAAAAAAATAAGTTTTAATAAAATTTAGTGAAGCAGCATTAAAAAATTGACGATTTATTTTTTGTTTAGTTTGTTATAATTAATCTGATTCACAAATGCAAAATTGTGTTGCATACTTTTCGGTGCATAGGCCGCTATTTGTATTTCTTATGTTTGGAAGAAGAGGTCTTATATTAAAAACAAAATTCGAAAGCCGATGTATGCCAAACATCTTCATAAATCGTGTGAAGGCTGATTGAAAGATTTATTTTTCATATATTACGTTATATTAAATAGACTGGCTGGCGAATATCGCTACATTCTTTTTCTTAGGTGGCGACTAGAATAGACATCCTTATCTATTATACGTCGCCCGTAGAAAATAATTCCTAGCGCTTTGATCTTATGCGCTTCTCCCCCAATTCGTCACACCAAGCTTCGACAGTATTTCAATAGCCTGGTCTTTCCAACGGAGTTTCGGTCGCCCTCTTCTGCCCCGTCCATCGAGTTCGTTGTTCAAAACTTTTCGTGTCGGAGCATTTGAGTCCAACCGCACAATATGACCCAGCCAACGCAATCGCTGTATATAAATGCGTTTGACTACGTCGATGTCGGCATATGATGGGCGATGATGGACTCAGATATTTTCCGGAGTATTTTCCTCTCGAAAACTGCCAGTAGTGATTCCCGCTTGCGTCATAACCTACGGTTCTGCGCCATATAACAAGACAGGTAGAGCCAACGTCTGGTACAGTCGGATTTTTATTTGTCGAGAGAGTGCCTTATCATTGAACCGCTTGTTTAGCTCATAGTAACATCTGTTAGCAAGCAATACTCTCCTCTGATAAATTCAAATCTAAATTTGACACCTGCCAAAAAAAGTTCATCGAAAATCGTTGTGATGCCACATAGATTATCTATGACACCACACAATTGCCTTGAATTTGTGTTAAAGTCAATTATTTAAATAAACCAAAAACAACCACCTATTTTCGATAATAATTCTAATTAACACTTTGTGTGACCTGAGGAATTGTTGGGAAAATTAGTGGAAACAAGTTGCATTGATTTATGGAAACCTAATGAAACGGCGTTTCCCTCACTAAATTTTGTTTTGAAATGATACAACGACAAAGTAATAGCAATTTACAAAATGCTTGGGGGCAAAGAACCATAGCCAAGATTGTCAAAACGAGACAGTTGCTATCAATGACAAAACTTTTGCAGTTGTGTACTCGTCATAGTAGAGTAGGAGCAACACTAATGCTGTTTTGTATTCATGACACATCCATGTCATGTGTAGTTATATGACACAAACATTTCCGAGTGTTTCTCTAATTGAGGCGTCACATTTCTGGTAGACATTCAACCTTCAACGCTGGTAGTACACCAAGTGCGGGTAACAATATTGTGTCCAAACCCCGCTTCTGCGCGAATTTCACGCTTACAAAATTGTCAAAAAATAAAGTCCAAGCATGACGTTGTCGCATTTGTACTCTGTTGTTACAAATACCAGTATGCGAATGCCAGTGTGTAACTTTATCTATGTTCGACATATATATGAATAAGCAACAACTATTCGAATATACAGCAAACTAAAGGAAAATGTTGAATTGTTTGGCGTACAACAGAAAATGTGCATTATTCGGAACGTAAAGTGCTTGACCCAAATGTCCGCAGTTCAAGGTTTTCAACAGCCACCCACCCATACTTGCAAAAAGGCGACGGAGTATCCACATTTACATATGCCCCAGTAGCCATGCTTACATACACAAACGCGCATTCTTGGCGGCATGAAAAAAGATAAAAGTTTGTGCATTTTATTGACATTGTTGTGTTGGAATTGTAAATTCCCTGTTGGAGTGGAAAACCCAGAAATCAAATCAAATGTATGATGCAATTCAATTGTATTATTTCTTCTGAGTCTCCGAACTTTTTTTTGTAGTCTGCCAGTTTTTCCCCATTGAGAGTATGTACGTATGCACGGGTAAAATTATGTTTATGAACAATTGTGTAGCGTAATTTAAGTAGCATTATTTTTTATTACAACGAAACTTGCAAGTCGTAAAGTTTTTTTTTCTAAATTGAATTTAAATCAAAATGTGAACAAAAAGCAGGCAACGATTAGACGGGTTGTTGTTATACCGTTCTGTTGTTGTAAGCTTGGCAAGCTAAGGAGCGTTACCCGGAAAACAGCCGGATTTTCTTTTTATGCTACAACTTTGCAACCCGATAAAAAGTCATTTCGTTTTATTACTTTTGTTGGGTTGAGATATGAAAAATGTACAGCAACGCAATCGCAGACATAACAATAAAAGATTATTATACCGAAAGTGAGAAAAACATTAGGATAATTCTGCACAACACCCAAAAATATGCTACACTTTTGTTAATTTAGAATTTTTTAAAGTTAATGTAAAGATATGGCTGTTATATTGTTATTTAAGTCAAGAAGTATTTGTGCATGTCATCGTGATATTGAAAAAATAAATTTGCAGCAACTTTCTACAACAAAACATTTAAGAAACTCTCGAAAATGTTAAACATATTTGTTAATTTCATTCCTTGTGCTGTGAGCATTTGTAAGAGGGGATTGTTATCTGCGCTGTAAAAAAATTTAATACAAAAACTTTATTATCAGTCGCGGCCAGAAAATTTAAATATTTGCCGCTGAATTAGTAAATATATTTTCAAAATTGTATTACTTGCAATGTTTTGTTCATAGCAGTTACATTCTTATTAAGTGAAAATTCTGAAACACGAGACAGTTTGCATTATTATTTGTTATTTTTTCGTTGGAATGCATTTTCCCACCGGAAATTTTGTTTTTTATATTATTTTTTAACGTTTCTTAGAACACTTTGGGCCTTTTGCTGATCAAAAACATCTCATCTTTCTATGTTTTATGATACAAATCTGAAATTTAGCAAAAGGAAAAAGGAGGACTTGGACGCAGAAATTTTTATTTGCTTTTAGTCTGTGCAAATACGAGGCGAACTTGTGATATAATACAAGACAATGGCAATTTCATAGAAATTGTACTTTTCAACGGTTCTTAGTTTTTCAAAATTTTTTCCCAAAATTTTGATTTCTTTTAATTCAAAAGATTGTTTGTTTTATTAATTATTGTATATGTATGTAAAAGGCATTGATTGGGAATACTTTTAATGGCCCTCTTCCTATTTAGCGTCTCCATCATCGACGTCAATTTTGAGTCAATACTACTTTAACTGAGCGTTAAGACCAATTTGGTATTCCCTAACAGTCTTAAGACGACGCTAACTGTTTACCGATAATTTTAATAAAGTACAGACTTGATTTTGTTTACAATTTTCGTTGAAAAAATTTGTTCGGAAAAAATAAATATATTAAAATAAAATGTTTTTTCCTCTCAATTATATTTCTGAACCGAATAGTGAAGAAAATAAAAGAATCGGCAACAATTGTCGACTTACACTTTCAGGTGATTTTAGCACATTTGGCAAATCCAAATCAACATTGTCAGCTATTTTTTCTGCTATTTCTAGAAGCTCGCATTCTGTATTTGGACCAAATTAGCCTTAGTTTCTTCTATGGGGCTGAGTGTCAGCTGCTTAAACATTCCGACCCCAGCAACCTTACACTATATATATATATATATATATATAACAAATTTGTTTTATATTTTTACAAAATAAAAGAAGAAATTATATAAGTATTTATTTTATTAAATAACTTTTGTAACGCAATCCAATAAGGTACCGTTAAAATCGAAAATAGATTACATCTGAAAACGTATTTTCGCATAGTGACAGATAAAAGAGCTTTGTAGTACCCTTATAATATCCTTTAGAGATTTCACAGGAGTATTTTGAAAGTATCTTAATTAGTAGTTGCTCATGCAAACTTTTTAAACAGGGAAAGTTAACCAATAACTAAGGATACTGGAGGTGATTAGACATTAGTAAAACTATTTTCTATTATTCTATAAGCTGTTGTCATTTTTTTTGGTTTTAATACAGACTGTTTAAAATTTGGTGGTTATGTGTGCTTGGACAGCCTTACTGGCATTTCGATGTTTCGTTGCTTTTCATTCCAACCACGATGAAATTATGTCCTTTGGAGCCGTCTTTGCTGCTGTCCCCCCATCTCCCATTCATGAGTTTATTTACTGTTTGAATTCTTTTTGAATAGTTAAAGTTTGTTTGCGCGAACTAATTGATACTTTCCATTTTATTTATTACTTTCAATATAAGTATTTATCAAATGGGCAGTACGTCATTTAAATTGGCAATTTTTTCAGTTTGATAACCAGATTACGGCTTTTTACAAACGATTTGCAAACACACAAAAAGCATCAAAATGATAGGTTGATGTTCGTTCGACATGCACTTTTTAATTACTGTTAAAATTAAAATGTTAAAAAAAAAAAACTGATTTGTATGGGAATAATTGTTTTATTTTTTTATACAACATTTAATCGTTTTTCGTATTCGTAACTTTTCAGGCAGGCTATATTTGAATTGTCAGTTTAAATTAAACATTGTGAAAAATGTCACTAAAAAGCAATAATAATGATTGAAGCATACTCTTCGCTACAACAAATTAACAAACTTCTCTGCATATTTAAAGGAGCACTTAGAACACATTGCGGCTGTACTTTTCACTCGCACACAACACTTGAAACTGTTGAGCTTATGGGGCAAATGTGCATAACTTGTATCTCACTTCGTGTTCGTTAAAATACTTTTAAAATTTCGAAGAATATGAATGTTTAACAAATAAATATAATTGTCTTCGTATTTGCTTCTTCTTTGTAGGAAGGAAATATATTAGACATTTTATTTATTATACATAGAAAATAATTCCAAGCACTTCACTCTTCTTCGCTTCTTCTTCAGTCCACTGCACCAAGTTTCGAATTAATTTCGTATACATATTAGAAAGTCAGAGCATTTTATAAAACCTCCCTCCATACCTCCCTTTTCACTTCCTTTAAGCTACTTTATGCAAATAATTCTAGAGAATCTCTACATGATTACGTGAAAGAATACAAAAAATAATTCTATGTGATAAAAAGTCTCACTGTCCTTTGAATAAAATCTGTGATAGTACGCCGAAATGTATACATCAATTCGGATGTAAATTCAGGAGACATTTTCAAAGTTAAAATATTTAAGTTTTGTTAAATATAATATTTAACTCAATAATCACCCAATAGCCTGACGCGTTTCATAGCTCGTGATAAGTCTGTCTTTCGATCTTTTTATGACTGCATCGCTGCTACTACATTATTATGCACATTTGTACATTTATGCATACCGACTCGTAAGCAAATTGTGCATATTTGGAGTAGATGCCAATTAAAATTAGATTCGTCATTATACAGTATTGGTTGTTGCTGTCACCTCATGTTTATTTGACGTAATTGTCATTGGTTTCGATCTTACTTACATAAAACCCAGCTACAGAAAAATTTGGTATTTGCTGTCTGCTCATGTAGAGAAACATGGAATGTGTTTTGGTTTTCTGCACTTCTTCTGCATTTCGTCACATCGCTTTAAGAGCTCTTAGTTTCATTGCCCATACAATTTACAGTTTAAGTTTTTTTTTCTCTTTGCTACAGCATTTTCGTTCTTCCTCACAACATGACTCATTCAACGAAATCGCTATAAATTGGTACGCTTGAAGACCTCGATGTCGACAAGCAGCTCGTGATTTATGCGCCTCTGATACTCTCTCGAAATACTTTTCTCGCAAAGACCACCAGAACTGATTCATCCGCTTATACCACAACATAAGTGGGGCTAGTAATGGTTTTTTGTTCATTACCAAATTATTTGCCTGCTGCGTTTTCTCCTAATTTCTAGGCTGACATCACTGTTTTTATTGACAGCGGAGCCACATTTATTGTTGTCCATATTCACGTACTGTCCCAAATGGGTGGAATCCTTGTGCGTAAAAACCACTTTTGCCTACTCGCTCTCACACTGAGCATCTCATAGTTTATAGAGATTGATGCCTATTTCATCAGAGTACACAAGTTACACCTGTCTGTTATTAAAGTTGGTATCAGTCGCAAAAGCTTTCTTCATGGTTATCCCCAAAAGTATAATAAAAAGGTCACTTCATAAGCTGTAGCCCTGTCTAACGCCTCGTTAAGTGTAAAATAGTTAACTGCAACTTTTGCCTTTACTTTACCGAAGGCTTCGTGTCGGTCGGTGCCATTCTACAAAGAAGTATTAGCTCTGCTGGAATACCAAACTAGGTTATGGCTTCATATAATTTTTACCGTATTTAACTGGCAAAGGCAGTATTGTGTTCAAAAGCCATAAAGTCGCTCTTATAGGGTCAAACCAAACTGATACCGCGTTATTTAATGCCCACACTTTTTTTAGAGGGCATATTATGCTTAGATTGCAATCACCAGGCATACATTCACTAAATCAAATCGTCTTCATTATACATTCTCACAAAAGGGATAGTCAAAGTGCTTTTCTTGGTAAATTGAAACAGCTGTTCTCTATATTGACGCAGAGTTTGAGAGCTATCCGACATTTAGTTTTTTTACAGGGTTCTGTTCTGACAGTTTACCTTCGGCGTGTTTTGCGATTTTTACAATGATTAAAAATATCGAACAAATAATTTGTCTCCAATATTGTATTATAAATAGATATTACAGAAGATTTACGATAAACTCGTGTATATGAGTGGTACAGTGTATTGAATAGCGGACTAAGTTTAGAGGAAAATCATCGATAAAGTGAAGGAAATGATGTATGAAAATCGTCTTTAAGTTATAGGAATATAAAGGATTCAATTCCTACCATTTTAGATGATTGTTTGTATATGATTTGAAAAAAAAAAGTCTGAATATTTTTAAAAAACTCAATCACGTGAAGGTTCCTTACGACATGATAGCACGAGTAAATTCTGACCCACATTCTTAACACTCATTCATTAATGAGACATGGGTTTACGAATTTAAATCGGAATCCCGTTAACAAGCTTCAGAGTCGCACCTTTCAACGGAATATAAACCGAAAAAACTAAACCAAAGTTTATCAACTCGAGGTAAGGTTGACTGTTTTCTTTGCTTATCGCAGTTATTTGCGATTGGAATTCTTCACAGGAGACAAGACAGCAAATAAATGTAATCTGGTCATTATGCGACGTTTGAGAGGGCAAATTCGTCAAAAATGGACGAAAACTTATGGATTTTTGTGCCACAAAAAAGCACCATAACATAAACTTATCATTGTAACTGAATTTCTGGCCAAAAATTCAAGAAATTTCAACGAACTGCCACCGTATTCACCCGATATGGATCTGACTTTTTTCTCTTTTCGGAATTCACTCATTATCCATTCGAGTCATAAGCTTTTTGTCGATGAAGACACAAAAAAGAAATCGCAGCGTGAACGGAAGTTTTTTGAGGAAAGTGTGTGTGAAATATGTTTTGGATTACTCGTCAGTTTTGTAGAAATAGTAGTCAATTCAGTAATCGCTCACAAGGATGACGCTTTTCGTATCAGTCCATTTCCTTCCTATATAAATTGTCTACATTTTCTCGAACTACTAACAATTTCACTCCAATCGAAACTCTTCTCTAAATACTAATCTGAAAAAAGAAACAGAGCATATTTGAATATTTTTTGTAGTTTAATCAAATCTCCACCTACACTTGTCCCTTTACTTTTAGTTTTTGCAGTTTATAACTTTATTGGAATGTTTTCATTCACGAGTTCCCCCATTTTTAATTATAATAATTGTTAATTGCGATAAATTTCATTGCCAAAAGTTACATCAACCGCAGCTCACTACAATTGTAACAATGTTGCAATGTTGCCAAATTTTTGAAAATCAGAAAAATAAATAAATTATTAAAAATGTACAAAATGAGCATAATCTAAAGACCTTTTTAAGCTTGAATTAGATGCTATAGTTATTTTAATATTGCACTCTACATTAAGTTATTTGATTAATTCAAAAGCTGAATCATATAACTATCTGTCTTTGCGTATTATAAGCTTTGAAATATAATCTGCAGGAGTTGAATTGTCTATGGAATAGTAAACAGACGCGAGATTATTTAGCTATAATTACTAATTGAAACAAAAAGTTTAACAAGGTTAATTTGCATGTGTAAAATGTTAAATGTTAAATGTTTCATATTCAACGTTTAACCTTTTTATGCGTTTTACAACTTTTCATACAACTTCAACTACAACTTATATTTGTGATGCCTGCTTACATTATCGTCTCTGCCAAGACAAAAACTCAGCAGTAATTAAAACATACAATTAGCCGTCAAAAGTTAACTAATTATAATGCATATCTAAAGGGGCCTCTATATTTGTTATCATTGCCGAGAACAAAAAACTGCTAACATTGAATGAGAATTCAGTTAAAAATATGAAAATGTATTGTGCAGCGTACTAAAATTTATGTTTATGCTGAGAATATTTAAGGTATGTTCATCAAAATGTTTCACTGTGGGACAAATTATGACATTTTGACGAGTCCCAAAAGTTTGAATGTACAGATTAGCATTACAACGGATATTTGCCACGGCGTACAATATTCTTTCTTCAGGTTTCACTGTCGCATTTGCATCCATCAAGAAAAGTAGTTTTGGTTTCTGGTAGTAAACAAGGTATGAATTGGTTCGTATTAAGTAGCACTGCTGTCCAATTTCCAAATTTATTCTTAAGTTCGAACTGAGTCCTGCATAAAATTGTAAATTCCTTAAAAACAAATTTGTTTGCAATAATATTAACTTTGTACTTACTTAAAATTCAATGTCTATTATGTAACACACTTGTAATAGCACTCCAGGCACTTTAGTTGGTTTATTCAATTCGTCATATTAATCTTTGGTTGTCTTGTCTTAAAAAGTTGGTGCTTCCAACGCAGCTGCAATCACCTTTTCCGCGCTGACCATAGAATTCATCGCGGAAGATTTTTTAAGGTTATTATTCCCCGATTTCCTCCGTTAACCATGACGGTTGCATGTATTTTCCTGGAAACTTTTTTTCACACTGAAGATTTGTAGGACAAATTCATCGACCTGCCTCATAGTCCAGGACTCTGTGCTGTATAGTTGAATTTTCTTTCGTAAATTGAGGGTTTTGTCATTAAAATGTTTACTTGCTCCATAACAGTACGTTTTTAAATCAACACTTTTCTATCAATTCTGTCTTCATATACAGTGAAATTATCCGCCACTCCAAAGTAAAGGTTTTCAAACTATACTCGTACTCGTATGTCAAACCACTAGACTCTTCCTATTGAAATAAATTGCTTGATTTTTTTCTCGCTAACATCTAAACCCACTTTGGCTAACTACAATGATGGCTGAAAAGACTGCAATAGTATTTCGCATTTTTCGACCGACGGTGTCATTACCATCAGCACTCGCAATTAAGATGCTAAAGATTCCGCCAGTCATGTTTACTGCAGCTTTCGTCTCCAATAACATGTTGAAGAGGTTGTCGAAAATCTCGTTTATCCAGCTATTTTTACTGAAGACTTCCACAAAGATGTATAAGCTTCACAGGAATACTGAACTTAGGCCTGGCTTACATGACTGTCGAAAATGTTTTATAGTCGACGAACATGATATATATGTCGATTTGCATTTCTTTTCCAGGATCTGTCGTAGTGAGAATATATTGTTAGTTGTATACCGATAAGATCCAACCAGATCTTTTACACATCACACCCAACAGAACTTTATGAGAAATGTAATTGATACGTACGCTTGGGTCGACTTTTTGGAATACAGGTTTAGTGTGTTTTCGGGATAACACACTATAAAGTTTGAAAAAGGTTTATTTTACCTGTTTGAAATGTTATTTTTGAAATCAATTTATTGCGTTGCTAGTAAATGCTTTGGTTATGCGGAATTTTAAGGTGGTGATTTGTGGCTCACAATGTGTTTCGGAAAACATCAAGATTTCATTGTAATTCTAAACATTCTTTCTAATCCTAGAACTAAACTTCAAATGAAAAGATATCTTAGTAAAACTATAAACTTTTTCTTAATCATAAAATTACGTTTTAAATGATAGACCACTCTAAACAAATATATATGAATTTCAAAAATACATTCAGCTCCACCATAATAATTCATGTTTCAGTGCTGTCTTGCAAAAACATTGACGGAAGCATCGTGAAATTTATGGACATATCGTATATTACCGACCGTGGTGCTGTGATTAGTACACGTGACTATCGTTCGCATGATCGCAGCTTCAACCCCGGCCATCTCAGTGTGTCGGACGAACACTTCAAGTAGTCAAGTAATCGACAAATCTTACAAGTTCTTCTCAAACTGTGACGTTCGGAATCGTCGTTAAACTATTAAAAATAGAATGTTAAAACTGTTAACTGTTAAAAATAGAATATCACTGAATATGAGAAGCCCTCCCATGACTCAATAATAACTAAAATAATACATAAATAATTATTCACGGACATGGACGTGGAAGTCAGCAAATCTGTCATCATACTTTTAGGGACATTTAGTTTTAATATATGAAAATTGCAAATATTATGGATTCTATTAAAAAACGTATAAATTGAAGATAAATTATGTTGGAAACGTGACAGAGAAATTTGCACCGGAAAAGCCATTTGAATATATTATTTTTTGCAACAATTCTAATAAAGTCACACTAATAATTTTGTTGGTTGTTATCATGTCAACTCTTCCCTCTCGAAAGTATAAAATCTCAGGATGATTGTACTGATATCATTAATTATTTGAAATTGGTGCAATGGTAAATTAATCAACAACAGTTAGCATATTAAATGAAATTAGTACCATTACAACTGATTCGACTAATGGTAGTTGAAAAAATTCCATTACAGTTGGTTTCAAATAGTAGTTTTAATGGAATAATTGGTTCGCCCACTCAAGCATATCCAATCAATCTTTTTAACTTAATAAATCACTTTACAAATGTACAGCCACACTTGGCAACATATTTCATTGGCAACATAACCTTTTGTCAGGTGTAAATTACAATATAATGTCGAAAATGAAAAAGTACAATGCTGCTACCACGAGTCCATAGCGGAAAGTGCAACAATTCACTTAAATGAAGTTAAATGAAACATTCACAAAGGAATTTATGAAAAAAGGAATCACAATTCCACACAAATGGTTTGTTATGAAAAATTCACACAATTCAACGGTATTTCCATTAAAAACTCTTTCAATATTAAACAACAGCGGAAACGGTTTCCTTTCATTCCAGCGTAAAGGTTTAATTCCGAAAGCAGAAACGTGCGAAAAGCAACAACAGCATCAGCAGCAGCGGCAGTCAGATTCAGCATACTTTCAACGACATCCTAGATGCAGTTGCAAATAATGGAAGATATTATAGAGCAACAATGACCTGAATCGGGTAACATCTACACATTTTCATAACTTTTGCGAAACAAATGAATGGTCGTTATCAGGCTATTCTAATATAAATGGGAGATGATGGTCCGAAGGCATCTTTGCCCCCCTTCAATGTCTTTTCGGTTTTTGTTTCTTTTTTTTTTTGTTTTCATCTCAACCTGTCTCCTGTCTTTTTAATCTTTAGATTAAGCCGAAAATAAAACGAAACGAAATGTCAGCTTATGTTATTTATAATTTCAATTTAATTTTTTATACAAAAAAATGTACTTCTGTCAAAGAGTGTTAATTCAAGAAAATCTCTTTATTTTTTTTTTTTTCAATTGCTTATATATATATAGTTGTTTCTTTCAGTGTGATTTCTAACAAATAAACATATATGTTAAAATGTTTATGTTATAAAATTACCACACATTTTATGGATTATAAATATACATATAGTTAGTTTTAACAACTATCTTCTATGCGTATTGTTGGTCCCCAATATAAAGTTGTAAGATTTTTTTTATACTAGTCACTAGCAGCATTTTCTCGCTGTAGTAACAGGATGATTTTTTGTTGGACGGTCAGTTGTCTCAATTTGTTCGTTTAGGGGGTATTTTACAGTTTGTATCCAATGGTACAGCATTATAATATTATTTTAATCATGGCAGTCATAACATTAATAAAGAAAATACTAATATTATTTGCTTATTCATGCAACCATTGCCGATATTTTTCCAAAGTTATTCAACAATTCTTTTAGTTTTTCTTTCCAATATTAGGGATTTCGGTTTCATGTTCAAAATTCAAAATTTGATACTTGTTAATGTTCAATTAGTTATATTCAGAGTTTATTCGATCCATTTTCCTCAATGCTTTTAAAATGTTTATGCAAATGTCTGCTTAAAATATTTGATTTTTTTGATAATAAAAAATATTTGAGTATCTAAAAAATACAATGTTGAAGAAAAAGATTTGTTTAAAGTTTACACTATATAAAGGAGACATGTCTGCATGTCTCCTCTCCGTTGTTTTGACCATTTAGCAGATTATGTGAAATAGTAAACTTATTGGGAAGATCTACCTAAATGACATCTTTAACGGAAATTAATCTTAGTGCAAAATATATCTGCGCCATAATGAATCGATAACATAAATGATAAAAAGTAAAATAGGGAAAATTTTCCCATATTCCATATTTCATTTAACAGTGCTCTGTTAATGACCAAAACTCTGTTGTTGGACTCAAAAGCCCCATGTACACAACATTTCTGAATTTACAAGAGAAAAACGACTTTACTCAGAATTTACTATTTTACGTTATATAGCGTTTCTTCAAAAAAAAAAAAAAAAACGCTAGTATGGAAGAAATGTTAAATATAAAATATAATAGCAACTGGCTAAATATTAGCAGACACTCCTGTTATAGCAATATATTTCAAAACATTTCGTTATGATTTTCAACTACCTTTGTTATTTATAGCATATAAACACCGCTTGTCTCATATTGCTAACAGCAATAACTGGCATTAAATTATACAATATAATCCTGCGGTTTAACAGGCTTGATGAGGCCAAGATATTTCTGGTATGAAAAATATGAATATCATATACCTATAACATATTGTCATAATACCTGTACTAAAAACGACTTTGCATGCAATTTGTTGTTTTTTGTTCGTGTTCGATTACCGCTAAATATATTCGCTCATTTACAGTCAATACCCACTTCAAAATTCATTGTAATCTACAAGTTATAGCAGTTTTTCAAGAGTGGGCGTTAAAAAATACTTAACGGATTTAAATACCGATATAAGGGAGGGTGCGTTTTTTTTTATTATTACTGTTTATATCCTTAAGACGCATATTGTCGTGATGTATTGTCATTTCAAAATTCCACACATTTCAAAACAAATTTCCATAATATAAATTTTCTAAAAAACGCTTTAGGCAGTAAATTCCAACTTAAGTCGATTTCCTATTGAGATACGCAGATATTACTAAAGTATGCCCTCGGAAGACGCTGCATAAAAAAATATAAATAAAAATGGATACTTCACTACCTTCACTTTCATATAGTAGAGTACCAAGCTATCGAAATTAAATTCGATGTCGAATGTGTAGCGTAGGGACTTCTATGAGATTGGACGTCTTTTGTGTAACGAAAAATGTTGTGTAACTCATAAAGCATTCAATTACTAAACTAGCATAACCTTTTCTTTTTTTGTCCGATGGATTATTATTGATTAATCGAATATTGAATGCTTTTCGCGATTTTATATTTTGGCAGTTTTGGGATAATTTTTGACATCACGTTGCCTCATCCACCTTAGAAAGCCCCAAAAATTAAATCATTGTCGAGTCCACCTTTCGAAATATGAGGATTCTTCTAATTTTCTCCCATTTCCCCAGTTTGTTGTACAGCAAATAAAGTATCCGTGTGCAGGTTGCTGTACCCGAGTAATTTAAATTTTTCATTATAGCAATTTGTAACACTAACACAAGCACTTCTTGTGATCCAGAAAAGGGCAGAATTTTGATCGGAAATAATGAGTTGTCATAGCGCGGAAGCCATTCTTTTCAAGAGACTTTAACGGTTCTGAAGGGCGCTTATGAAGTAAAGAAACACTTTTTTTTATTGTAAACATATTATTGGATTCAATTCGCTAGAATATGTTTATTAGCGTTATCTCAGTAGTCGTAAAGGTTCCTAAAAATAAATTCTATATTGTTGAAAATTATACGCTACATAGGAGCCATTTTACAATCAGAATTTCGGCTATAATGAAAATGTGATTTCTTGAGAAGCACATAAAATTTTTTTATTGTGTAATGATATTACTAATATGAAAATGTTTCTTTACACTCCACAAAGAGAGGGCAAAGAAGACACGTAGTGTTTATGTAAGCAAGAGCAACCACATTCACCCGATTCTGCAAAAATGATATTCATGCTTGAGATTTAAAGCATTTTTTAAGAAATCTTTACTATGGAAATTTGTCATAACTTTTGAAGTAAATGGAATTTTCGTTCGCGTTAAAACGATAATGCGCATCCCAATGACGTAAACAATAAGAAGAAGAAAAAAAACATATTTTCGGCTACATCCACATTTAGAGAAATTTAGTAATTTTCCAAAAAATCAATATTTTAAGGAGCACCACAACTAAGAACTACTGCCTGGAATTATGAAATGGGGATTGGATATAAATATGTAAATACGAATCCAAGTAAGGACAACAATAAAAAATAATAATAAGTAAAGTAAACATCGTCCTATTTCCCCTGCATCATTTCTCCTTGTGGCCACAGATATAACGTTAATATTCGTAACAAAATGTCACAGTTCCACTGCTTCCTGGAAAAATGCAAATTGTTCTT
The DNA here is from genome assembly GCA_019455685.1 of Philornis downsi. Taxonomy (NCBI): domain Eukaryota; kingdom Metazoa; phylum Arthropoda; class Insecta; order Diptera; family Muscidae; genus Philornis; species Philornis downsi. Next base: position 3,655,878 of record JAHXMU010000007.1, read on the forward strand.
AATCCTTGATTTTGGAAAAGTCACGGTTTTTTGGTCGTTACGGTTTTATAACTCACCTATCAGAAATATTAAGCCGGTTAGTCGATTTTTAACAAAATTTTAGTAAAGATGCATATTTGCGGTAAATTGCATTGATGCGTTGCAAACACAATGATATAAAGTTTATGATTATTAGAGCACAATTACGGTTAAATGGTCTTTACTGTATATTTGTTAGCAAATACAGACTAACAATCTATCTTTGCACAGAGGCAACACTACAAATACGTTCATAATCGCAACAAAACATCCTGGACTATGTACGTACGAGTATATATGTATAACCAAAGAAAAATATGTGTTTCTTTTTTTAATATCAAAAATAAGAGTGAAATTTGTGGTTAACAGTTCACAAGCAGATATATTTCTTTACAGTACATTCTTATTCCTCTGTAATTCTACATATACGAGTACATTATATAACATATGTATATGATTATAACATTACATTTTAATATGTTGACAGCATGCTTCGACTATAGATCTTTGCTGGCGGATACAAAGTTAACATTATTTAAATCTTTAAATTGAACAGCAATATAATAGGCAGTGTGAGAACATTTCATGATAAGGCTGCCACATGCGAATTCTTGATCAGAGACTTAAGTATTCACACGTTCTATTCTATTTATTATTTGTAGTAACTGTAGTTGTATCATTTGATAAATGTAGTTTATGACGCACAAACAAATACAAAGAGAGTTCCCAAATTAATCACTCTAAATGTTGTTTTCGTGCCCTCCTTTCTCCTTGTATTTCAAACGAAAAGAAAAAATTCAAAACGGTCGACAGGCGTAACATAACAAACACGAAATGTTTTCATTATATTCTATATGAAATTAGTGAAAACGACGATTATCATTAATTGATTATTATTACTATTATTATTATTAGTATTATTACTAAAATTAATCATTGTGACATAATGTGATGAAGATGTTAAGTACTTTAATTAGCGAAACAACAAATTGTGTAATAATTCGTAATTGTGAAAGAAAGTTAAACAAAATAAAAATTAAATTCTTTAAAATATTTATGTATATAAGGTTAAAGTTAATATACATATTTGCAAAACAAAAAAAAGGCAAATATTATTGTTAAATATTTTTAATCATCATTTGTCTAATTAAGTAGCTGACGATCTGTTCTTTTTCTCCCCGCCCCCTCCCAAAACTTTCCAATTAAATATTATAAAAATAAAGTTATTAACATATTTCGAAACGAAACGAACAAAAAAAAAAACAAAACAAAACTATTACAACAGTTTTCTCATTATCGTCGAAACTTGTATTTTCAAGAACGTAGTAAAAATCCAATATCCATGTTAATGTTGTGTGAAATAGTTAGAAGAATAATTTCATTCAAACTGGTGTGTAATTGAGAATGTGAAGTTTACGTTTCTGTATAAATTAAAGCTTGAAATTTACATACAGACATTTCTGGTTATTTTGTTTAACAGAAATTTCTTTGGTTTTATCGCAATCGACACGGAACTACTAAGCAAACTCATAATATTTTCAAGGGTGTTAAAAGGTAACATAACAGTTTAACTCGAAAGCTATTAAGGATTTGTAATTTCAATGCAATGGGAAAGACGGACAGTTTTCCATATAATAATTTTATAATTTGCAAAGTAATCATCAAGCTTTTTTCATTTTCTGCTATTGCAATATTGAAAAATTTACCGGCCTCCTCGAAACAAAGTTATTGACTTTACAGCAATACCAAGCGATCTTATATCAGTTTATAACTTTGATTATTTCATTATTAATAAATGTTTCAAATCTGCCAAATTTATAAAGACTTGTACTTTTTTGTAACAATTTGTTAGAGGTTCATTAATTATGTTTTCATATAGCATCGTTTTCTTAATCTTTAATAAATTAGTATGAATATGGCCTTAATAAAATATTCCAAACGATGCCCATGATAAGAATCACCTCGATTCTGCGTCTTAAAAGGTTTTTTTTTTACTTTTAAACAACAAATTTCGGTAGATAAATTCTCAAAATTCCATATTTATTAACAAATAACAACAAATTTAACCAAGAAATTTTGTCATTAAAACATAGAGGAATCAGTTGGAGAAGTGGAATTTTCTAAATTTCAAATGTTAAGTTGGCAATATTTGAACATTTTTGATGAAAATTTCGAATTTTGGAAATTTTGCTTTGGCATTTTTTTAAATGCCAACATTTTCATCAAAATATTACCCGTTAGCCCTGACAATCGCATTACATATTTATTTGAGATGTAGTCCGAAAGAAATGCTGCAAAAGTACCAAAAAATAAAATTTCCAAGACGGAGAATAATTTCGGATAAGTTTTCGTTTTCATTTATATTACCCGTATCATTACATTACATTATTATTTACAATTTATACATTTCGAAAGATCCTTACTAAAGTTGCTAGAACTCATGAGGATGACGACCCTCTGGATTCAAACTGAGAGCTTCAAGAATCACAATCAAGCGCGAACGAAACAAACCACCAATTGGAATTGAACAAATTTGACGGTGTATTTTAAATATATACATTCCACCTACTCTTTTATAAAAATCGCCATCTTGTATCGTAAATGAGCGACACAAAAGGAACGCGTTCCATGGATAAGGTGTAGTGGAAGGCGTTGTTGATCTGGAATAAGGTCTTCCCTATATAACGAAGGTTTAACTATTATCGCCGGTAGACGGGTCCAATGGTCTTACAAACAAGTATGCGCATTCAACCTTCCGTTTCGCAAGAAACCCATTTATCATACCTTTTTCCATAAGCAAAAAGGGAATGTCATGCATGAAAATAAAGCACTCTCGATGTAAACGCCGCGAAAGATGTTACGCTTTCCAAATTAGAATATAAGGCTTTCCAACTGTAGGCGCTGGATTGTCAAATAAATAATTGTGTTATGTTGCAGGTCGTTGGTATACACTCTGAATATTGGCTCTTGCTTCGGGTAATGAGAATTATTATGTAAGTCCTAGTCACTGTCTGCCTAAAATCAATAAATTTCTTTGAAAGTTGAATGTGTTTTTGAGAATGAAATTCGGCAAATATTGGCATTGTTGTGTTCTTCAGATAAAGCCGAAAATTTTAAAAATAGCTAAAAAGTTGTTATTGGCCAACAAAATATGGTAACAGCAAAACGCTGCTTTTAAAAAAGATATAAAGGGGCTATGTCATTTTGAATGAATGCCAATCAATCAGGACCTTTATTAAAATAACCCCTGACAATCTTCTTACTTTCATTGTTGCCACTAACGGCAATGCCTAGACCATTAAAATTAGGAGAGCAAATATATAAATACATTAAAAAAAAAAAAAAAAAAATATATATATATATATATATATCAAAATTGTGCATAGTTTTGATTCCGATGCCAGAAATTAATACAAATATATATGTATATATAATACAAATATATATATATATATATATATATAT
>JAHXMU010000007.1:3659760-3670702 GCA_019455685.1 Philornis downsi
CAAATAAACTAACAGTTATTTGTGTTCGTCTTTGAGATTCGCATAGATTTTTGTTTTGAAGAACTTTTATTACTGAGTAGGGTTACCATAAAATTGATATTCTTGTGCGAACCAATACATATATAAAATATTAAACATTGGCAATGAAAACATTGTCTTTGGAAAACTTTGTTCCTTTCGCGTGCCATTTTATGGAAACAGGCTATAAATGCTATTTTTGTTTCATACAACCAAAACCTTTGTTTCAGATTCAGTTCATAAAGGGTTTGTTAGTGTTTCATTCGGAAATAGTTATGTTATGGACATTTTGTGCGCATAAACTCGTTATTGTTGCACTTTATCAATCTGCTACTACTGTACATTAGTGCAATTAATATTATTATTAATTTTTGTGAATCTCATTCACACAACCTGAAAATTACTTTGCAAATTGTCTGAAAACATTATCCCGGATAGACAGCGACTGCATTTCACCCAAATTCTAAACTAACAATAAAATCCACTTAGAAAAGTTGTGTTCAGAAGTTCAGTCGATATGCTATTGTGTAAGTAAAACAAAGTGTATAAATCCAATACTGTTTTTAGCAAATATTGCCAAAATTGTTACACCTTGATCTAAAATTTATAGAAAATTAGTTTAAAAAATTTGCAAATATTACATTTTTAATATTAGCATTGTAGTGGTTAAACGTGTAGGTTCTGCAAATCGCTTTCGTTCCATCGAACTACAATGCTGAAATTTGTAATTTTGAAAAAAGTTAACTACAATGGAAATATTTTTACAGGAAACTGATTTAGAGGTGACAATTGCATTATGTTATAATGGCAACTCTAAATGTAAGGGGATGCATTTTGTGTTAAAACATCTTTGCGTTTTTCCGGATTGCTCAGCAAAAATAACCTTATGAAGCATTTTGGTTATCTTACTGGAAAATTAAAGCGATTCATTAACACGATGTTACGAATATTACGAAATAACGTAATGTTAAATTTGTGTTTGCTAAAATGCCGCTAATTTGATAGTCCATTTATAGGTTATATTCATATAATACTATATTTCCCCTTAATATTGCCCTAAATATACATTTTTCTTAATATAAAATTGATTTGAATTATAAAATGACGTAACATTAGTTTTTGTGTTAACTAAAATGCCGCTAATTTGGTAATCCGTGGTATAAATTATATTGATATAATACTGTACTTTCCCTTAATATGACCATGAAAGTACATTTTGCGTAATACAAAATTGATATTTTAGTATAAAAATACGATTTTTTTAAATTACAATAGAAATAATGAGCTGGAGTATACAAATATTCTTATATTTATAATAAGTCATACTTTACTTACAAAAAGTGTTCTCTTAAATTTATACGACTTATTAAGTTTCTTTGAATTTCAAAAGGATAACATTATTATTGCTATTTTTTAGAAAATAACCATGAAACTAAATTTATAATATAATACAAATGTAATTGTGTAAATAATTGTTGTTTTTGCAATCTTGAATGCTATATTTCTCTATGCAAAGAATTAATAAACTACCCTCAATCCTCAGTTACAAATAGTTGATTATTTTCCCCATATTTTACCCATGTATGTAGCCCACAATTGGACATGTTTCTTCCCTCTAAGTGTCTATATAAATATATATTTATGATGTAATTTCCTATATAAACAAATATTAGTTTGTTAATACTTTTGCTTCCTCAAAACCAAAATAAATAAAATCCAAGCCGCCTAAAATTAATTAAAATAAAACAAACTGCAAACATAAAAAAATAAAAATTAGAATTATTATTTAGAAAATACAATAATAAACACATAATAAATAAAACAAACACACTCAAGAGATCAATTAATACATTAAGATTAAAGAACAAATTGTTTAAAACAAACAAAAAGAGAAAAACATCATAACATTACATTTAAACACGGATTTGACTTGAACTATGATTCGGCATGTCAACAATATGACCCATGTGGACGTTACACGTTGCGCTACAATTTAGTTTGCCACTAACATACTTATTTACATACAATACCACTATTACCGATATACCATTCAATCAACATTTATGAACAAAATAGTAGCACAATAACCAAATAATAGTTAAGACAATTGTATTATATTAAAACTCTATAAAAATAATCACAACAAAAAACCAACAGTTTATTTGCAGTTAAACTATACCAGTGAAAAATGTTTATATGATAGTTATATTCCAAACAATGTTTATATTAATCCTGTTAAACTCAAATGTATTTACATTTACGTTAACATTTTCTTTATTTCTTTATCTATATTGTTTCAAACGAATTTAATCGCCAGCTTATATTATAACACAACCACTAAAGTCTTACCTAGAAATCTCCGAAATCACTTGTGAATTTAGCAGTACTATAAACTTTCTTGTTAGTGGCTGTTAGAGTAAAGGCATTAGTACATTGTCCTTTAATGGGGTGCAATACAATATTTTAATGCAGTAATTCCATGGAAATTTCTATATTTGCTTTTGATTTCTAATAAGGCCAAATGTTGTCTTCAGAATTATCAAGAGTTTAAGTATAATTTTTTGATTTGTCATATGTTGTGCATTAAATTCAATGTACAAATTTGGGCATCCCTAATACATACGCCTAAAGAACAGATGCATTCAAATACTAAATAATTGAGTATAATGTAAGCAATCGTTTACCGGCTATTAATGAAACGGCTTACAACTTATTAACTTTAAGTGGAGTAGCCAAAGCCGAAGCCAAATCCAAAAACGGGGGTTTTCTCCAAACCGTTTACTGCTTTATTGAACATCAGCAGTTTCCTCTCCTTCACATGCGCCTTTTTTATGCCCAACATATGTATGTTCCCCTCATTCTCCTTGTCTCAAAAAGAAATATCGAAAGGCATTCCTGAAAACAACAATCATTAAAGCTCATACCTCCGTCCTCTGAGAAGGCTTGGCAGAATGCGCACTTTTGGCAGGAATGTCATAATGCAATATAAGAGAAGGCAACCTTAAAAACCGGTCATTGCCGATATATCGTTTTTGTGCTATCAAACAAGAAAGTCTTATACCTTATCGGGTAGCAAATGGGATTATTATGATTACGGTTCGAACCAAACAGTTAACTGACAGTATCAGAAATATAACCTAATAAAATATTGCCATGTTTGTTAACTATACTAAATAAAAAACTTCAAGACCTTTGGCCTACCTTCGTGACTACGCTTCTACTAAAAGTGAATGACAAAAGCCATCCACTCTGGTCTCACGTGGTGGTAATTAAGATGGAATGCAACAAGAGATTAATTCTAAGAGATCAGGCCTTCCAAACGCCTATTTCACTTGTAGATCTAGTTTCCAGCCAGGTTATCTAATTTGAATCTGGAGTATGTATATCATTAACTGTTTGATCATATTTGATCGAATACGAGCAATATGTGCAGTGTGTTAAGTGTCCTATATACATATATTTAAATATTTAATCGTATTTGTGAATCTACCAATTGCTGGAATAATCTGGACGATTTGTTTATGCAAATATTCAACATGTGTTTATCATTCTTTCATACGCAAAATTGCCCTTATTTTATTACACCCAGCAAAAAGACTGGAAATACTTTTTCATTGCTTCACAAATTTTAATTATTGTATGATATCTTGATTGATGAATGAATGATTTAATAGTAATTATTCATTTGTCCAAAATAATCGCTTATTTCATCATTTGTAATCTTCCATCTTTCTCTGGTGCGAGGCGGAGCCCTCTTTAGAATTTTTATAATATAAATGTGAAAATGTGAAGCATTCCTCTGTCCATTTAAGAGAAGTAGCGATAGAGTATCAAACAAAACAAATATTCTACTATATTTTCAAAAAAAACCCATATTTGTTAATGTTGAGGAATGAAATACGGAAATCTCAGCATCAAGCATGTATTTGGATGAAGATCTTTAGAACTTTCTCATATGTAAAACTTTTAACAATTTACTAATGCATCAGCAAACTTGTCGTTTTTAAGTACCCTTTTCCAACTACACTTTTTCAAAATTTATAATTGAAACGATAAAGTTTTATAATCAAAAGTGATTTCCTGAAAATCTACCGAAAAATGATTCATTTTAGAAAAGACATTAGTAGCACTTCCATTCAGATATTTTGCCACACATGAGAAAATGCAAACAAATAATGAATGATATGATAAAACATAAGCCAGGATATGACCTAATACTGCCACAAAGGTGTCATTTTTCACAGATTTACATAAATCAAATGCATTGGCCATCCAATTTTAAAGATATTGTATATGAAATATTAAATAGGCTACTGTTTTGTCATGAAATGAAATACCTCTATTTTGTATTTGGTATTTCTTACGTGTGTGCAAAATGCTGTTAACTATTTTACACATTATTGTTTATAATTTGTTTTATTTCAATTTATTGCACCATTTTTTATTTTGAAATTTGTAAAGAGACAATTTGCCATGGCATAACAACAAATCTTGTTCTATAAAAGCATATCAAATATTTTCCAAACCATATGGAAGAACACAACATTTCCAAAATTACAACAGAAGCATATGAACCAACAAGAACCAAACTGGAACAAAGACAAAAGGAAAAATCGTGTACGTAGATGGTTTCTTTACAACAGCAAAACTAATATAATAGTGATCAGTGAAGACCCAGTGATTCTTGTTCATTTTAGGTTAGTTCTTTTTATTTTTTCTTTTGTAGATAATCTGATAAACTTAAACAAATTATGTACTCTAACTAAACACCTACTTATATATATATATATAGGTATATACAGACGAGAAACGAACATCAGCAATAACCCCACTGAGATTTCAATAAAAGAAAGAACAAACAAATACATGGAAGGATAAAACAAACACAGATACAGATAACTACACACTTACACATACCTATACAAAATGTGCATAACGTTTATATCTGAAGATAAGCAATAATAGTGTTTTTCAAATTTTGAATTGAAAATAAAAAAAAAAATATAAACAAAATAACAACAACAATTGAAAATATATACACATACAAAGAGGAGAAAAAAAAACAAACAAATAACAAACTAAAAAGTTAAAAAAATAAAATGACAAATTTACATACTTATACGAGTATATACATATACATAATATACATACATACTTATTTTAAATATAAATCCCTGAAAAAAGAGCATAGCCTGTACTTAGCATTATATATGTATATATACATATATATATATATGTATATTTATATTTATTTATTTATTTATATATGTATAAGCATATATATATATATATATATATATTATTTATATATATACAAGCATATATATTTAATACAACAAGAACAACAACAACAAAACGAGTAGTAATCAATTAAAAAAATTAGCAAAAAAAAGTTATTAAAATTCATACGAAATTTCTATATCAATGTGCAATTTGAATTGTTTACCTTAAGCAAATTAAAACTGAACAAAAAAATATCTACAAATAAACAGTAACTAAAAAAAATTAACAATTTTTTCACACAAGCCGCTCCTCTCCTCTGCTCCCGTATATTAAAATGTGGTAGATATGCTGTCACCTTGTGAATCTGAAATTCATATTTCCAAGTCAAATAGTAAATTAGTATTAAACATTTTCAACAACAACCAAACAAACCAAATAAAATTATGCGAATATAGCAATGTACTTACATAATTTCAGCACACATTTAAACAAATGATAAAAATAAATAAAACAAGAAACATATAAACAAAATCAACACACACAAAGTTCTTAAAAAACCACCCAAGGAGAAAAAAACTAAGAATCAAAATCGAAAACAAATTCAAATCGAAGAAAGGTTTGTCTACATTATCTACACTTTGAGAAAATGTGTTGGTTTGGTCGGTATAGTCGGAATATGTAAAATATTAATAATAAAAGGGATGTTTTTATAGTTCAGCCATAAAGAAAATAAGAATAGATCATTAATAAATAACGTTTCATTGGAGCAGACGTGAATTTTTGCATCTCTCCTTTCCATAATTAATTTATTTTAAAAATTCTACCAAATGGAAGCAGCCACATAGAGTCCAATAAACTTATTGTCCATAACGCATAGACGTTTGTATCTCTTTTATAGACTAAATTTTTCCTTAGTGTCTGCATTTTTCACCTCAAAAGCGTTAGATATCGAAAGCCCGTTTTTTCTACATTCCCCTATACAATAAATATTGATGGGCATTGCCTGTATTGTCTTTATTCCCCCAGCGAATTGCAACATTTCCTACTTTACAATAGAAAACAATGTAAAATACCTTCCTAAATATAGAAATATACGATATCAATTTTGAATTTCACATCCCATTGGAACTTTTCCAAAAATATCAAGACTTTACATCTGGCAAATTACAAACCCCACGCTTTTTCTCGAAGCGTATACATTTCATATTGACAATTCTGAAAATATAACTGACACGAACAAAAACTAAATCCAAACAAACACAAATCAAGAAAATAAGCAAACAAATATCCCATAAATTGTTAAAACTTTAAATTTAAAACTATATTTAACAAAACTATTTCACATAAAAAATTCAAGCATAAAATAAAAGCAAAAAATACAAAAAAAATGTTTAAAAACTTATTATTATAACTATTACAATTATTGATAATAATGAAAACCGAACAAACAAAAACCACAACAACAAATCTAAGAAATCTTATATATTTTTCTCTTTCCAAAGAAATTAAATTAAATTTAACAAAAACAAAACGACAACTATTTAACAAAGCGGAAAACAAAAAAAAAATTAGTTATTTATTGAATTACAAGTTAAGTGTTAGTATTACAACAAGAAAAAAATAAATAAATATTATTAAAAAATTGCATAAAATTTAAAAACAAAATCATATATATACTAAAAAAAATAACTAAAAAAAAAACAGAAACAAAACAACAAATTTATATTAATTACATTAGTATTTCCTTTTTTATTTCGGATTGATTAAATGCAATTAATTGGTCTAATACAGAAAAGAAAAATTAATAACAGACGCGAAATTAATTAATTTCAAAAAGAAATATTCAATTGATAACAAGTAACGAATAAAAATTATTAAATAAAACGAACAAAAAAACAACAACCAGTTTATTACTGCGTATAGAGTTTTATTTGAATATGAGCAATACAATGAAATGCGTAAGAAAGTCATTTCCGTTCAACATTTCTCTCTCCCAACATTTTCTGGTTTTCTTCAATATCGATAGCTCAATTCCCATCTACTATTTGCATTAATTGTTCTCTTTCTTTTATATATTTATTCGTAATGCAGGAATGCACATTGTCTGTATGGAATCGCACTGCCTCTGATTATTTCAGTACGACACGTATCCGTGATACACTCCGGAGGATATTAAATTTACCTGCTTCTGTGCCAATGGAGTATAAGATACACTGTGATAGCCTTAAATATATAGCAATGTAAGTATTATTTTACCAACATAGTTGATGAACTCCAACTGCGACTTATTTCAATCTCACAATGGGTTTCTACATATTTTAATAAAATGGATTTACAAAAAGATTGGAAAGGACACTGCATTTGCAAAAGTAACTAGAAAATCGATATGTGAAAATTTAACTCTCCACCCTTATTAGTAGTAAAGAAGACATGAAGTCTCAATCTTAAAAAATATTTCAATTTTTATGCCCACTACCATAGGATGGAGAATAAACTTATTATGTCGTCCCTAGAAATCCTCATTTTAAGCGATACGTTAGTCTATATATTCCTGATCGTGGTAATCTTTGTCGGCATTTGCGCTAGACACATTAGAGAGGTCGCACCGCTTGAGCAAGAAGGCTAAAATTTGGCGTAAACATATTTCATATTCATGGGCAAGTTAAATTGGAAAATGGATAAAGTTGGCACCTCGGAAAAAGTTGTATTTATTCATACAAAATGTGATTGAAAGCCTTCCAAATACTAAAAAACCAAATCACACAATTTAGAAATCGTTCGAATCACCTTCTGCTTCGTACAAAATCATGACATTTACAAGGAGAGTCCCAAAACTAGCCGACCTAACAAAGAAGTCACAAAAAAGTTCGGTAAAATTTTCTTTATTTTTTAACATAATCTCCTTTTAGCTCGATACACTTTTTCCAGTCATATTCTATAGCTTCTATATCCTGTTGATAGTAAGAACTGTCAAACTCCTTAAAATAGCCATCAACCGTAGACTCCACCTCTTCATTGTTGGCAAATATTTTACTACCAAGCCATTTTTTGAAGTTTGGAAATAGAAAATAGAAATAAATATGCGGCCTTTTTTCCGCAACTTCATCCTAAACCCTAAACCTACCTAAACGCTGCCATAAATTATCATAATATGCGCCGTTCATGGTTTTTCCTTTCTGAGAATAATCAAAAAAATATCCCAAAAAAAAAGCGCCATGACCTTACCTGCAGATGGAACCGTCTTCGCCTTATTTGGGCATGATTCTCTCATTCCAGTCCACTGCTTTGACTGTTTCTTTGTCTCAGGTATGAAGTGGTGAGACATCGCCAAACACTCTCCTGCAATATGTTCTCGACGCTGTTTTACTCTATTGAAAGCAAGCGCGGCACCCATCCTGCCCACATCTCTCTCATCTTCAAACCTTCGGTCAATATACGATGTATCACTTTTTCAAATGCCTATCATTTCAGCTAGCTCACGCACCTTCAGCCGACGGTGACCAATTTTTTTCCATGTTTACAAATTCATTGAGGTCGTTTACTTTTGATAGCTCTAATAAAAATACTAAATAACGTTCCGCCATGAAACTTAACACATATGTTTTATAAGGTTGCCACTTTTTACCAAAGTAATTTTTTTCCAACTACTGGCATCATCAATACTTCAGGCCGGTCCTCGTATGATGTGAAATTTGGTACAGACGTCTGCCACAGTGCTGTCTCACATTGTAAGATTCGATGTGCCCACGTAGTTAAAATCGAAAATGGGTGTTCTTCTTCTGACACGCCCATTTATCTGATCGGCAAAATCGGTCCATTAGAAAAAACTTGAACATACAAGGAATGAATTCGGATCCGAAAATAATTTTCAACAGTGATGTTTAACAGTTCAAAGTATATTCATTAATTAAAATGTATTTATGATGGTAGTTAATAGACGCCATCCCAAATCATAAACTTTTTAGGGGACTGTAGTATTAGTTATTGAAATAAAAAAACTAAAAAAACGGCCTTTTTGACTCGCTCGCTTATCTGGTGATATCGTCCACGTTGTTGTGGCTCGTAAGTGCCAATATAGAGATTAATTACTACAGTAGGAAAAACTCGCTCATACAAAGACTGGATCCAACTTCCGAAAAGTTGTCCTTTTTCAGATTTTTATTTCTAATATTACTTATTAATTAAAAACTATATAAGGCTATAAGAGCAATATATTCAAACTCACTGACATTAGCTAAGGAATTATAAGTAATTTTCTTCGCAGCACTATTTCCATATTATCTTAATAAATAAAATATACTCTTTATAAATAAATTCCTTCATTAATCAATAATTTATGCAAACACTGAGGAGACTCAGAAACCTAATGCGGTTATTAAATAATGATAAAAAGTCGTGATTCAAACATAATTCAACACGATCGATTTTGGCTTTATCTCATGCAATAAATTGTGAACTGGACGATATGCGGTTTATTGCTTGAGAAGTTTCCAGAAAGCTTAATTTCGCGTTATGGTGGTGTCAGATAGCCACCTAGATTATGCGATTTGACGGCGTTAGACTTCTTTTGTGGGGCTACATCGAAGACCGTATTTACGCGGATAATCCCCTAACTTTGGAGCATTGCAAAACCAACATTCGTCAAGTCAACTACCTCAAAACGAATCACTGCTGCAACCTATTCAAAGGTGGTCATTTAAGTGGCATTATATTTCATAATGGCAGGGTCCAAGCATTATAACGAAATAAAAGTTTCATCGAAACCATAGCTTTATGTGTGTTTTATTTAACTTTACTTTTAAAACCGGAAAATGGATAACCCGTTATATGTAGTATCTTGAGTACTAAGTGCCTGATGCGTGCTCAATTATACTGCATATGGTGCAATTGAATGAAAGATACAAATCTAGGAATGTAAAAGTTAAACAAGGTAATTTGTATTGGAGATACCAGAGAGGGCGTGGTCATTACGCCGATTTTTCCACATTTTACCCAGCATGTATTATAATGCAATATAATTGACTTCAAGCTTGGTATTAGGAATTACAGTGGAAAAGCAATTTTCGATATATCGAACAATTTGTGTGGGAGGTACTAGAATTGGCGTGTCAAAGTGCCAAATTATAGGAATAGGAAAAAACTTGTCTATGTAGGCTGAAACCATTTTAACAAAAATATGAATTTATTAACTAGGTAGATCCTGGAAAGAACGACTACACCGCATGTGATTTTTTAGGCGACCGACCTAATTTTGGGATAAAAACATTCAGATTTTCTTATGTAATGGAAACTTTTTTAAATAAATGATAATATTAAGGTTGAAGTAGATCAGAACTTTTTTAAATTTCAATTATTCGTGGAACACTATTATTTCATTCATGCGGCTGTCTCGGCTAGCTTCGCAGTAGTGAACTAACTTTCAACAGAATTTTTCAAGACTGTTGATGGCTTCTGGCTTCATCTCACGAATGTTTTGGATGATCCCTCTTGTTGATATCGACAACTACACGATGTTTAAGGACTGAATCGCACACTCTTAGGCACATTCTCTGCGATACGAGTCGTATGACGACGGGAACCGTGAGTGTAGACCACTAACAAACCAGTCACATGAATTTTTTGCACAAACTTCCCGTACAAAACAAGTGGTGGTTCATTTCAGTCAAAAACTTCAATAAACATCTTCATATTAAAATTTGTC